>CAIGQQ010032733.1:0-17771 GCA_903798035.1 Danio albolineatus | reverse complement strand
ATTACATCAATTTAAGTCTCCTAAAATTGATGACCAAAAAAAAAAAACCACTAGCTGTGGGATGTACATATATTTCACCATTTATTCGATTTCTAATGCATTTAATTGAAATGTTTTTAAAATATTATTTTTTTCAATATTGTATTACATATGTAGCATCAAAATGAAGGTTTTCACTGCATTCATTTCAAAGACGACAACTGTCATGGCCACACAAGGAAGACACACAAAAAAAGGTAAAATCTCTCAGGGTATTTAATCGTGCGGAGCAGCAACAGTTGAGAATACACTGTAAAAAGTCATTCTGTGGCCTTGTAGATTTCATTAATATTAATATGTACACTTTATTTAATAAAATTAATTTCCTGATTTTCCTGATATTTTTTGCTTTGAAATAACGTAAAAATGTCGGTAATAAAATCTAATCAATTTTATTATAAGAATTTAACTGTTATTTTTAAATAACTTCAAAAAGAGAAAATATTGATTAAATTCAACGTGATTAAAATGAGCATTTTCAAGTTAGCTTGGAGCACAAGCCAGTATGTTTAGCCGGGGAAAGGCTGCCCTCGCCGGATACACGAGTGATGAGCGCCCTTCATGATCTGGAGGTGGACATTTTCGCAATTGTCAAATAACATTTTAAAATATGTGCCATCTTTATAAATTAACCGCAGATTTGAAATACAAACAACTACATTTTTCGCATGAACAACCGTTAAAACTTTATTTCATTGTAAATTTAGAGCAATATTTGATCATTGTATTGGTTCTGTTCAGTACTCGTGTGAGATTGTATCTGATTGAACCGTCTTTGGATTTAACTGTTTACTGGGGTATCTTTTTATCGCACATGTTCAAAAGCTTACTCATCAACATGTAATTAGTGTACTATAGCTAGTGTATAAATGTGTGTGGCTGAGTTATAACGAAATGGTAATCAATCATGTTGTTGTACTACGTTATAATACAAAAATGCAATCGGTTGCGGGTGGGATCTGAATCTTACAATTCACTTAAGGGAGTAGATTCCTAGAACCAAACCAAGTCACTCGACTCGCAAACAACACCTGACCCCTTCACAGACAATTCAGAAAGCCCGCATTGAGAACTTGTCGTGGTCTCATCCAGACGGATTTATCAGTAAGTGTTGAAATGTCCAACTCTGTCAATTAAATAGTTTTATATAATTTCTACATATTGCATGTAGCGCCACGTGGTGTAGTGGGTAGCACGTTTGTGGATGTTTCCCAGAGATGGACTGCAGCTGGTAGGGCATCCGCTGTGTAAAACATATGCTGGATAAATTGGCGGTTTAATCCTGCTGTGGCGACCCCTTTTTTCAATAAAGGGACTAAGCTGAAAAGAAAATGAATGAATGAATATTGCATGTAATTCACCAAGTAACTTTAGGTTCTTATGTCACGTTGTTCATTAACAGACGGTTTGAGCGCGCCATTTTATAAATGTTACAGAATATAAGTTACAGAATGTGTTTGTAACATTAATGCTAATTTTGAGGTATTGGGGACTGTTTGAGATTTTAAAAAATGTAATTATTTTTTACAGTGTAGATAAAAAGAATAACGAATAATTTGAGCCGGTGAAGTGCTTCAAAACCAGTCCGCTATACATGATTTAGCACCAAAACATGGACTGCATTTTAAATAAAATAATAATGTAGCCTAAAGATTTTCACTGTTATTGACAAAATTATTCATTGCACCGGTAAATTACAATTGCTTTAAACATCTGAATTGTATTTTTTGGTGTGCGGACAAATCGCCAGCAAAACTAAAACCATGGAAGTGTATACACACTTTAAAACACAAAAACGCACACCTTTATTTATTCTCATTATTTCTTGTATTAACTCTCATGGTACAGTTGGTAGGCTATGTACTGTGCGTACAGCCATTCGGCTGCAGGTGCCACTGGGTTAAAAGGAGTAAACTCACTGTGGACCACATACCGCTTGAATATCTGTCACTTAAACTAAAACTCAATAAAAAAATAAAAAATAAACTATTCTTTAAAAAAATCATTCTAATGAAAAACGAAACAAAAACTTCCAGCTAACTTTCCACTAACTTTCCGTGCAGGGCTCTATCCTGGAGGGCCGGTGTCCTTCAGGTTTTAGCTCCTACCTTAATCAGACACATCTGAACAAGCTAATTAAGGTCTTACTAGGTATACCTAAAACGTCTAGCCAGGTGTATTGAACCAAGTTGGAGCTAAACCCTGCAGGGACACAGGCCCTCCAGGACCAAGATTGGTGACCCCTGCTTTAGGGCATAGGTTTCAAACTCAATTCCTGGAGGACCGCAGCTCTGCACAATTTGACTCCAACTCTATCAAACACAGCTGATCCAAATAATCAAGGTGTTCAAAAGAGTCATGAACACCTTCATTAGTTGAACCAGCTGTCTTTGATCAGGATTGGAGCAATCTTTGTATGTTTCAGTTTTACAACAAGGAAAGAATAAGGAACAGTAAAAAGTTCAGCTTTACTCCAGTGTGTGACGCTTTCTTGATTCCTGACTGTTAGCTATGTCAGTATTACTAAGAAGAAACGTGCATATAGAACAGAAAAGCTAAAGTTCAATGACATCAAATCAATGGATATATACATGCTACTGTTGTTTGTGTTTTAATAATATATTACTAAAATAATATGATAAAATAATATACATTACATTAAAATGGTTTTAGGTTGTATATAAATTTGCAAGACTCATTCCTTTGAAGCGGTCATTTAATAGCCACTAGGAGAACAATCGATAATTTACCTCGGATTTAATTTTTTTTAAAAAACTTTGTATTTAAGGCAAGGCAAGTTTATTTATATAGCACATTTCATACACAGTGGCAATTCAAAGTGCTTTACATTCAATTCAATTCACCTTTATTTGTATAGCGCTTTTACAATGTAGATTGTGTCAAAGCAGCTTCACATAGAAGTAGGGATGCACCGAAATGAAATTCTTGGCCGAAGCCGAATAATAATGAAATGCTTGGCCGAAGGCCGAATACCGAACGCGGTGTTTCACATTTCTTTCCATTTAGTTTGCCAATTTTTTCCCCATTACAATCATTAAATAGTAAAAATTAGCTTTTTACTATTTTGTGTTGCTTTTCAGAGAAATAAATCAAATAACAAGAATACAATCTCAAAATATTTATTTAACACTGAACATTTTTTAAACATTCCAGCAGATAATATACAAACAAAGCACAATATAACTTAAAATAAATAAATTAGTAAAATAAAAAAATATTTTATTTGGCCATCTTTGAAGCCCCCCTTCTTGAATAGCCTATGTTAGGCCTATAACTGACTGCTGAAAGAATGTAACTCTGTATGTCTACAACAACTGTGCATTGAATAGTGCAAAAAAATGTGGGTAAACCCACAACAAATGAATAACTGTCCTAGAAATAAGCCTACTTAGCCTACTTCTTCGGGAAAAGTAGCAGGTTCTTCTTTATGAAAAGTAGCTTCTCTGCTTTCTCACATGAAAGTTGGTTCCTCTTCTCATCGATGACATGAGATGCAGCACTAAACAGTCTCTCGCTGTCGGTGCTTGTGCATGGAGCAGACAAGTACCTGCAGAATAGTTGAAATTTTTATTGCAGTTTTCTGAAAGTTGCTCATTTAAAAACGAACAATGTCTTCAAGATAATAAAATGGTTGAAACCCTGTGTAGGCCTACTATTTTACTACACTAAAAATAGTTAAATTTTCACACAATATATAATATAAAATATAGGTAGTAACACTTTACAATGTTTTCTTTTGTTAACATTATTGCATTAACCAACAATGAGCAATACATTTGTTATGGTATTTATTAATCTTCGTTAATGTAAAATGATAAAAAAGATTTGGTTCATGTTAGTATAAGTGCATTAACAATTTTAACAAATAGGCCTACCACTTTTGATACATTTAAATTCAAAAATTAAAAATGTGATACTTAATTTTAATACTGTATTAGTAAATGTTAACATTAAGATTAATAATTGCTTTTAATAAGGGGTTTTCATTGTTAGTTAATGTTAAAAATAGAAACTACTTATAAAGTGTTACCATAATCCAAAATATAAATAAAATCTTAAATTAATTTCCCATTGAAGTAGCCTACCTGCGTGCCATCTGTGCCAGGTCTGGAAAGCGGCCTTGATTGGTCCTCCAAAATTCGAGAGGGTTATTGCTTCTGGGGATGGGGACTTCTGAGAGATAACCATATAACTGTTGAGCGGTTGAGCTTGTCCTCCGTCTTGCAAATGGGTTATTCTCTTGGAGGATCTCATCGAACATGTCAGACAGCGAGACTGTGCGCGGCTCATCTGTAGTACGAGCCTATTTACTCTCTGCGCTGTTTTCATCTCCTGCACTGTGCATCACCTGACCATCTCCATCACCTATAGCGGCTTTCCCAAGTCCAACTGGATCATTTCTCGTGTGCGCAGCTTTTTCCGCACATCCATGTAATGATCTTTATATCGTGGATCGTGCACAGTCGCGATGCAGTACAGGGGTTCTGAGTCCGCCTGACTAAATCGTGCGCTGACAGCTTCTAAGAGCGCACTTTTAGTTGTTTTCACTCCGTAGTCTGTTTCAGCCTCTTTGTTTAAAAGACGCTTTAGTGCTGCAAGTAAAGGTATGACGTCTGCCACAGATGCATCAGATGAGCTTATCTCTTTTGTTATCTGCTCAAAGGGGGCGAGAAGAGAGAGAACGCTCTCGATTAACACCCACTGGTATGCGGTGAATGTCGCAGGCAGGTCATGATCTGCTATGTATGTAGCCAAGACTCGCTTTTGCGCAAAAAGGCTTTCCAGCATATAATATGTACTGTTCCACCTTGTGCTCACATCTTGTTGGAAACGTTTTTGTGGCGTTCCGAACTGTTCTTGGATAGATTGTAGGTGCGCATAGACAAGCGTGGAATGTTTAAAATCGCCAGCCTGGCGACAAAGTACTAATTCTTGTTCCCACCACGACAGCGAAATTCCTGGCCTCTTGGCAGGGGCCGGGCACCATCGTGGAGAAAGTCGGGCCGGTTAATTATAAAGTTCGTCAGCCGGGCCGTCGACGTGAGGAGAAGGTCTACCACATTAATCTCCTGAAGAGGTGGGCAGCACCCCAAGAAGAAATGGTGGCCTTCACTCACAGCTCCCCGCCGATAGTGTGTATGGGAGAACAACTGTCGGCGGGTCAGAAGACCGAGCTGGACTCCCTGGTCAGTCAGTTCCAGGATGTGTTCAGCGACCGACCCGGGCGGACGATACTCACCCAGCATACCATCCGGACTCCCCCTGGCCAAATAGTTCGGCAGCGGCCCTACTGGGTACCAGAGGCCCGCCGGCAGGCTATCGAGGAAGAAATATCACGGATGAAGAAGTTGGGAGTAATCGAACCATCACGCAGCCCCTGGTCCAGCCCGATTGTGATGGTACCGAAGAAGGATGGCACCCTCCGCTTCTGCAACGACTTCCGCAAACTAAATGAAATATCAAGTTTCAACGGATACCCAATGCCCAGAGTGGATGAGTTGCTAGACCGTCTCGGTGGGGCCAGGTTCATATCCACATTAGACCTGACCAAAGGTTACTGGCAGATTCCGTTAAAAGAAGAGGATAAAGAAAAGACCGCTTTCAGCACTCCATCTGGTCACTGGCATTATCGGGTCCTTCCCTTCGGGTTGCATGGGGCACCTGCCACGTTCCAGCGACTAATAGACATTTTGCTCCGGCCCCACCAAGATTACGCCGCCGCTTACCTTGACGACGTAATCATCCACTCTGAGCGTTGGGAGGACCACCTGGACCGGTTGCGGAGGGTGCTGATGGAGCTTCGTCGGGCTGGGCTAACAGCCAACCCCAACAAATGTCACCTGGGTCTAGCGGAAGCACGCTACCTGGGTTTCCAAGTAGGAAGGGGGTTGATCAAGCCACAAACCAACAAAATCGAAGCGGTCCAACAAGCGGTACAGCCGACAAACAAAACCCAGGTGCGTGCTTTTCTGGGGTTGGCTGGGTATTACCGCTGCTTTATTCCCAACTTCTCTTCGATAGCCTGTCCCCTGTCCGACCTGACGAAGAAGGGGCAGCCTGAGAAGGTACAATGGTCTGCAGAGGCTGAAGAGGCGTTTCAAATGCTGAAGACGGCGCTAACATCAGCACCAGTTCTCTACGCCCCGGATTTCGGCTGCCCCTTCATTCTACATACAGACGCTTCCGACACAGGGCTGGGTGCGGTCCTGTCACAGGTCTGGAACGGAGAAGAGCACCCAGTCACTTACATCAGCCAGAAGCTCACATCAGCAGAGACCAGGTACGCAGCCGTGGAAAAGGAAGCCCTGGCCATCAAATGGGCAGTCCTGGAGCTGCGATACTACCTACTCGGCAGGAGCTTCACGCTGGTGACCGACCACGCACCCCTTCAATGGATGTCCCGGGCAAAGGACACCAATGCCCGGGTCACCAGGTGGTTCCTCGCGCTCCAGGACTTCCACTTCCAGGTCAAACATCGCCCAGGAACATCCCACGGCAACGCGGATGGTCTCTCGCGGATGTGGTCAGGTTGGGCAGGTCTGTCTCACACTAATTTACCCCCCCCCCCTTCTCACCTCTCTATTTCGCAGAAGGAGCCCCCGTACCAGGACGGCGCTTGGGGGTGGGGGGGGGGGTGGGGGGGGGAGTGTGGCGGGTCGCCCAATGAGACATCAGCGTCATCCTGGTAGCAGCACACGGACGCCACCTGCACCCAATTACGCCGATCGCTAACACCTGCGCCTGATGAAGGAGAGAGGCATAAAAGCCAGCGTGCGGATCAGATCAGTGAGAAGCCTCTCCGCTTGCTATGAAGCTAACGTCTCTCTCTCTCTCCCATTATAGAAAGCACGGAGTGATTCCTGCTAGCGATCGGCGTACTCACCACAGCACCTAAAAAGGATCCACAAAGAAGGCACTTTCACCCACCACCCACCATCTGGAGCACCTCTCACCGGGGAAAAAGGACGAGCACTGAAGGCACCAGCACGCACACACTCATTATTGTAAATAAAAACCCTTCGGGGGTGTGTTCACAAGCAACTCGTGTATGCCTTTTCACTCCACCCTGCTACAATATATATATATTTGTGTGTGTATGTATATATACATACAGTATGTCACAAAAGTGAGTACACCCCTCACATTTCTGCAAATATTTATTTATATCTTTTCATAGGACAACACTGCAGAAATGACTCTTGGACACAATGAACAGTAGTCAGTGTTAAGTTTGTTTAGCAGTGTAAATTTAGTGTCCTCTCAAAATAACTAATAATACAGCCAATAATAGCTGAACCCCTGGCAACAAAAGTGAGTACACCCCTAAGTGAAAGTGTACAAATTGAGCACAATTAGACATTTTCCTTCCCCTGTGTCATGTGACTCATTAGTTTTACACTGTCTCAGGTGTTTCCAGATAGCAGAGGAGTTAAATTTGGTATAAAAGCTTTTCCACTCTCTCAGCCTGGCCACTGACAGTTCAACATGGCACCTCATGACAAACAACTCTCAGAAGACCTGAAAAAACAAATTGTTACTTTGCATAAAGATGTCCCAGGCTATAAGAAGATAGCCAACACTCTGAAACTGTGCTGCAGCCAAGGCCATTCAATGCTTTAAGAGGACAGGCTCTTCTCAGAACAGGCCTCGCCATGGTCAGCCAAGGAAGCTGAGTGCACGTTCTGAGCGTCACATCCAAAGATTGTCTTTGAAAAACAGACGGATAGGTGCTTCCAGCATTGCTTCAGGTATGGAAGGGATGGGAGGTCAGCCTGTCAGTGCTCAGACCGTACACCGCACACTGCACCAAACTGGTCTGCATGGTTGTCCTCGAAGGAAGCCTCTTCTAAAGACGATGCACAAGAAAGCTCGCAAACAATTCGCCGCAGACATTCAAACTAAGGACCAGGATTACTGGAACCATGTCCTGTGGTCTGATGAGACCATGATAAACCTATTTGGTTCAGATAGTGTCAAGCGTGTGTGGTGGCAACCAGGTGAGGAGTACAAAGGCAAGTGTGTCTTGTCTGTCATTAAACATGTTGGTGGGAGTGTCATGATGTGGGACTGCATGAGTGCTGCTGGCATTGGGAAGCTGCATTTCAATGAGGAAAACATGAATTCTGACAAGTACTGTGACACACTAAAGCAGAGCATGATCCCCTTCTCCTGGAAACTGGGCCATAAAGCAGTGTTTCAGCATGATAATGACCTCAAACACACCTCACTGGCTTGCTAAAGGGGCTCAGGGTAAAGGTGATGGACTGGCCAAGCAGGTCTCCAGACCTAAACCCCTTAAAACACCTCTGGGGCATCCTGAAAAGGAAGGTGGAGGAGCACGAGGTGTCAAATGTCCACCACCTTGGTGATGTTGTGATGGAGGAGTGGAAGAGGATTCCAGTGGCAACCTGTGAAGCTCTGGTCAACTCCATGTCCAAGAGAATTAAAGCCGTGCTGGAAAATGATGGTGGCCATACAAAATATTAACTTTTCAATTATTTTCTAAGGGGTGTACTCACTTTTGTTGCCAGGGGTTCAGCTATTATTGGCTGTATTTTTAGTTATTTTGAGGGGACACTAAATTTGCACTGCTAAACAAACTTTACACTGACTACTGTTCATTGTATCAAAGAGTCATTTCTGCGGTGTTGTCCTATGAAAAGATATAAATAAATATTTGCAGAAATGTGAGGGGTGTACTCACTTTTGTGACATACTGTACACACACACACACACACACACACACACACACACATATACAACTTTTGGTTCTGCTTATTTTATATCCTATATACATGAAAACATTAAGCATGTTTCTGGTTTTATAGAGAACGTTGGGCACGTGGAAAGGTTAACAGCAGATATTCCTCATCACATATCACCATACATGCATACAATAATTCTTCTAGTTTCAATTTAATTTAATAATTTACTTTGAATGAAAACACTGAACCTATGATGGCGGTTGTGAGCAGTTTTGGAGACTTGACACCCGACGACAGTTTTCGCTTGATGGACGAAATGGTGTTTGGCTGATTCTTTCCCGAACTTGCCTTGTGAGTGTGCCTCTTCAGACCGCTCGTCCCTGAATCACTGTGTACTTGACTATGATTAAGCATGTTTACAAGCAGCATACGGCATGCTATCACAGTCACAGTTTACTCTCATGAACTTCATTAATATTTCCGACTTCCCGAGCAGTTCTGTTCATTAATTGACATCATTACAGCAAATAATTTTTTCACCACATCAATTACTCTGCAGGCGTTAGCTCCTTCCAGCACTGATGGCTTCTGGGTCGTGAAGTTCTTTTTTAATTGCCTTACATTGTAATCGTATTAAAAGGAAACTACAAAAATGGCAGTGCATTTTCTTTCTTTTTTGTCATCTCCATATTAGTTGATTCCCGCTCCCGTCTGCTCCCGTAAACTATTTAATCCTGTACCGTCCCAATCCTGTGATTCAAACCAAAGATGACTGCCATCCTACGGGAATCCTGTGGACCCGTGTGATTCTGGAAAAAATGTCAACCTCTAATGATCATACAGCTCTTAGAATGACTGTCTTGTTACATACAGCAAGCATTCGTTTATTTAATATAATCGCAAGATTTTGCTGTAATGTAATCGCATAGGCTGACATTGCGATTGTGATATGATTAATCGTGCAGCACTATCTGAAACCAGATTGAAAATTGTCTAAACATCCCTTCAAGTTTAAGAACTTGTTAACCTGGTTAAAAACAACTTTTTCAATGATTTTGCCAATGAAAGGTAGATTTGAGATTGGCCTGTAGTTGCTCAGTAGGGTGTTATCCAGGTTGCTCTTTTTCAAGAGGGGTTTAACAACTGCAGTTTTAAGTGAGTTTGGAAAAATCCCTGAGAGAAGAAGCATTCACCACTTTTAGAAAATCCATTTCTAGACAGTTAAAAACCATTTTAAAGAATGATGTGGGGAGCGTGTCAAAACCGCAGGTTGATGTTCTCATAATTTGCACAATCTCTTCTAAAATTTTGCCATCAATTGCCATGAAATCAGACATGTCTGATTTCTTAAGTTGTGGTTGAGCTTGTCTGACGTTGACACACCTTGGCTGATTGGATGAGCTGACTGCCTTTCTGATATTATTGATCTTATCAGTAAAGAAATGAGCAAACTCATTACATTTGCTTTCAGAGAGTAGTTCACTAGGAATCCTACTCACTTAAAATAGTTGGGTTAATAATAACCCAACAGGTAACACAATGATGGGTTAATTTGGCACAGACATTTTAACCCAATCCATTGGGTTATTAAGGTTAACCCAACTATTTGGGTTACAAAAATAACTAATTTGTTGGGTTATTTTGACAAGTGACTTAACCACTATATAATAATATATTATTATTATTTTATTATTATTATAATAGTAGTAGTCATCTTTATATGTAAATACAAAAACACAGCTTTTAGTACATTGGCAATACTTTATTTAAATCCATGAATTTAGTGCCACTCCTCCCACAATATCAACCAGCTGAGAGCAGTTTAGATCATCCCTAAGCAGCAGGACAAGAAGGTTCTGTCTCTGTTGCTCCTCCTACTTTAAGTACTGAATTAAATACAAGTATACGCACATGAATTAGATCAGAGGTGTCCAAACTACGGCCCGCGGGCCATCTGCGGCCCGCAATCAGTTTAGTGGCGGCCCGCGAGGCTTTTTATAAATATTAATAGAATCTTGCCTGCTGTAGAAAAATAGATGTAATTCAATAAATAACCACCGGGTGTCGCTATCACACACCTTCAATTAGACCACACTGAAGTAAACATAAATGATAACCACATTTTGGCGAGCCATGGCGCACCCAAGAAGAAGGAAAGTCAACAGTGAGTGCGGGAAATGTCAGAGTTTTACAAGAGCCAAATTCATCCAAATTTCCCTTGATGAAACAGCATTCAAAAAGGATGATGAGTCTGTTTGGCTCCACATATATATGTGAGTAAACTTTTTCACTGATGAATCTAAACAAAAGTTCATTGAGAACCAATCTAACTGACAGCCACCTCTGTGATTTGCTACGTATATCTACTAAATGACTCACTCCTGACTTCAATTCTGAAATTGAAAGCACAACATCACTGTTCACATTAACAGAATTTATGGTGAGTAAAATATATATTATGATTTTAAAATGTAGAAAATAATTCCATATTAATACACACACATACATATACACACACATACATATACACACACACACACACACACATATATACATATATATATATATATATATATATATATATATATATATATATATATGCGTGTCTGTGAAATTGTAAAATTTGGCCCAGGACAACATTTTGTTTTTTGCATCTGGCCCTCGGCCAAAAACTTTGGACACCCCTGAATTAGATAATGTCCAAATTTTATTGTCATATATATTGCACCTAGAGGTCGCAAATCAACATATTCTTGTTTTGCCTCCTGGTATGAAGACCACACAATCTGTATGGCAGTGGAGAAAGGACAGCTGGCAGAGTTGTTAAAGCACCATCTCCAAAGCGGGATCTCCATCGCTGTCTTTAGATCAAACAGAAAAAAAACAACACAATAATTAAACTCGAAACAAGCCTCTTATATCAAAGGTAAAATGCTACAAATTGGGGTTAAAACAAAGCTGTTATACAGGATTCTCACCAGATGAAATGTTTGCTTGAACTGGTAGTCCAAGGTTCTCTTCTCTTTTTTGCAATATGAGAGAATCCGCAGTAATGCATCTCCCCAAAACTTTATCTTTGGTGTGTGGGTATAAAATACCCTTCCTCAGCAATCTAAAAATAAACAAAAACAGCACTTAAATCCATGCCACACAAGCAGTACACTGCATTTATTAAAAGGGATATTTTACACAAAAATGGAGATTCTGTCATCATTAATTCACCCTCCCCTTGTTCTAAATCTCTCCTCAGATAAACACAAAACATGATATTTTGACCAATAAAGTAACTAAACCATTCTTGGTCTACAGTGAGAAACACCCATACACTCATTCACACTCGTACACTACGGTCAATTTAGTTTATTAAATTTACCTATACTGCATGTTTTTGGAGTGTGGGGGACATGCAAACTCCACAGAGCAATGCCAACTGACCCAGCTCCAGGACATGATGGATTAGCCTCTGCTGCTCCTACTCCTCCATTTACCAAATTATGTTTGCTTAAACCTTAAAAAGAAATTTGAAATGGTAAATTTGCGCATGTATGCAGGACTAAACAACAACAAAAATCATGTACTTACCCAGTTTAGCAATGGAGAAATGCTAACTGGAAGGCTGCAAGTGGTTATCTCCAGGGGTCTCTTAAACAGATAGAGAGAGAAAAAAAAAACTATGAAAATGTGCACTTTTAGCTGCAGGATTAGTCTTAAGGTGCATCAAGAGTTCTTAAGGTGCAACACATTTCCAAATTTGGTGGGCAAATAAGGTCCATTTTACATGGTCAATTGTGCACAGATGTTCATCAGTGTGCTTAATTCTCATGCCCAGAGACTTGCAAAACAGAGAAACTCCTGCTCACAGATTTCTACTGGAATAACTGAAACCTGTCAGTAAACTGTCATAACGCAATGATTAATATAAATAGTTTAATGTCTGTAATATCTCAATTTATTTGGTAAACTGTTCCAGGAGTTCAGAATTTTCTGAACTGTGCTTAGACTCTATCAGTCATCTGTACTTACCTGTGGCCTCATGCGTGATACAGAGTCTAATACCATATTCACACTCAAATAAGGCAAAGAAGCATTTCTGAAAGAGGCACTTGTGTCTTTACACACTGCCAGTGCTGTTCAGAGATGTATACATGCATTTACAGAAGAATTACAAATGTATAATTTGATTTTAAGAAATATGGTGACGTAAAGACACCTTTACAATACACAATATTGCTTAAGTGTGTGTATCGGTGCATTTTTACATCATGTAAATATTACAAAATACAGAGCTGTTATTTTCTCATCTCTCAACAAGATTATCAAGGAGGTCCAAAGCTCGCTCAGTCCAGCGCAACCTACACTGAACAAACAAAAAGAAAAGATTAAACCACAAATTAACGTGAGCTGACAGACAACATTTATTAGTTCAGTGGTCACAGCATCACTAAAATCTCACCTGAATTGAAAACGGTGCAAGGACAATGTATGTTTAAGGGCTTTGTATTATTATTATACAAAGCTAACAGATGTTAAAATTATATATATATATATATATATCATCCCTGTAGATGTGGGAAAAATGCCATTTTCAGGGCCTTTAATATAGTACAGACAAACTGTAATAACATTTAACTGTCAGTAGTTAATAATCAAGTACCTTTAAATGGACAACGAATCCTCTTCTGATATGATATAGCAAGCTTCTGCTCTGCTCTTCTTCTTGGCTACAGAATGAAACGTTGCGATCCCTTTAGCGCCCTCTAGCGGCGAGTAATAACCATTAATATAATGCTCCGATTCCGTACTTCTTGGCAAAACCAGCAACTTCCTGAATAAAATGTATCATATTTATGTGACTATATTAGCATTTAGATGTTACAATATAGTTTCCTAGCGAAAGGACAATGTTTTTAATAAAAAAACAACATACCTTAACCAAAAGACGCGACTCCGGGTTGATTGTCTCCGCTGGGTCTTAAAGGCAAGAATGACGCCCTAATATGTCAAATATGTGTGTTTGTTTCTCCAAACAGCTGTAGAGATAAACCCGGGAGGAAGAGAAAGCGTTTTTATCCGCAGATAGATCGGCTATGAAGCGCGCGTTTGCCTCATCACTAATTAAGAGTCCAGGTGAAACAGATAAAAAAACACGCACGGCACGGTTGAGAGGCCCTTTGATAAAGAAAAAAAAAACAATATTACTGCGTTATAGAGCTTAAATAAACTTTATAACGCAAAACAACATCACGCACGCATAGCTGTTCTGTGTCAGTTAAATCAGTTGACTGTGGAAATTCAAAAATCTTAACCCAACTGGTTGAGTTATTAAATAAATAACCCAATAAAAAGTTAAAATAACCCAACAAAGCACCAAATATTTTTAACTCAACTATTGGGTTACATTAATAACCCAACGTTTTTTAGAGTGTACTGGGGGGGTTTGTAAGTCTCTCTACCGTTGCAAAGAGGGTATGAGTGTTTTCTATGTTGCTGTTTATAAGGCTTGAGAAGAAAGTCTGCCTAGCAGTGTTTAGTTCCACATTAAAAACATGAAGACTGTCTTTATAGATATTGTAATGGACTACTAGTTTCGTCTTCCTCCACATACACTCAGCTTTTCTGCATTGTCTTTTCATCATCTTTACAGATGTTGACCTTGTCCAAGGTCCTTTCTGTCTGCCAGTTCTCTTCCTGACTAATAGGAGCAATGTCATCTACTCACTTAAAAAAGTTGGGTTAATAATAACCCAACAGGTAACCCAATGACGGGTTAATTTGGCACAGACCTTCTGTTGGGTTATTTTAACCCAATCCATTGGGTTGGTAAGTTTAACCCAACAATTTGGGTTACAAAATAACTAATTTGTTGGGTTATTTTGGCAAGTGGCTTAACCACTATATAATAATATATTATTAATATTTATAATATTATTTTATTATTATAATAGTAGTAGTTGTCATCTTTATATGTAAATACAAATCACAGCTTCTAATACATTGGCAATGCTTTATTTAAATCCATGAATTTAGTGCCACTTCTGCCACAATAACAACCGCCTGAGAGCAGTTTAGTTCATCCCTAAGCAGCAGGACAAAAGGGTTCTGTCTCTGTTGCTCCTCCTCTAAGACCTGAATGAAATACAAGTATACACAATTGAATTAAATAATGTCCAAATTTTATTGTTATAAATATTGCACCTAGAGGTCGCAAATCAACAAATTCTTGTTTTGCCTCCTGGTATGAGGCTCGCACAATCTGTATGGCAGTGGAGAAAGGATAGCTGGCAGAGTTGTTAAAGCACCATCTCCAAAGCGGGATCTCCAAGGCTGTCTTTATATCAAACAGAAAAAACACAATAATTAAACTCAAAACAAGCCCCTTATATCAAAGGTGAAATGCTACAAACTGGGATTTAAACAGAGCTGTTATACAGGATATTCTCACCAGATGAAATGTTTGCTTGAACTGGTAGATCCAAGGTTCTCTTCTCTTTTTTGCAATATGAGAGAATCCGCAGTGATGCATCTCCCCAAACCTTAAAAACTTTATTTTGTGGTGTGTGGGTATAAAATACCCGTCCTGAGCCATCTAAAAATAAATAAACAAAAACAGCACTTAAATCCATGCCACACAAACAGTACACTGCATTTATTAAAAGGGATATTTTACACAAAAATGGAAATTCTGTCATCATTAATTCACCCTCCCCTTGCTCTAAATCTCTCCTCAGATGAACACAAAACATGATATTTTGAACAATAAAGTAACTAAACCATTCTTGGTCCACAGTGAGAAACACCCATACACTCATTCACACTCGTACACTACGGTCAATTTAGTTTATTAAATTTACCTATACTGCATGTGTTTGGAGTGTGGGGGACATGCAAACTCCACAGAGCAATGCCAACTGACCCAGCTCCAGGACAAGATGGATTCGCCTCTGCTGCTCCTACTCCTCCATTTACCAAATTATGTTTGCTTCAACCTTAAAACAGAAATGTTAAATTGTAAATTTGCACTTGTATGCAGGACCAAACAACAACAAAAATCATGTACTTACCCAGTTTAGCAATGAGAACTGATAACTGGAAGGCTGCAAGTGGTTATCTCCAGGGGTATCTTAAACAGATAGCGAGAGAGAGAAAAAATATATGAAAATGTGCACTTTTAGCTGCAGGACTAGTCTTTTATGAGAGTTCTTAAGGTGCATCACATTTCCAAATTTGGTGGGCAAATAAGATCCATTTTACATGGTCAATTGTGCACAGATGTTCATCAGTGTGCTTAATTCACATGCCCAGAAACTTGCAAAAGAGAGAAACTCCTGCTCACAGATTTCTACTGGAATAACTGAAACTGTCAGTAAACTGTCATAACGCAATGATTACTATAAATAGTTTAATGTCTGTAATATCTCAATTTATTTGGTCAACTGTTCCCGGAGTTCTGAATTTTCTGAACTGTGCTTAGACTCTATCAGTCATCTGTACTTACCTGTGGCCTCATGCGTGATACATGGTCTAATACCATATTCACACTCAAATAAGGCAAAGAAGCATTTCTGAAAGAGGCACTTGTGTCTTTACACACTGCCAGTGCTGTTCAGAGATGTATACATGCATTTACAGAAGAATTACAAATGTATAATTTGATTTTAAGAAATATGGTGACGTAAAGACACCTTTACAATACACAATATTGCTTAAGTGTGTGTATCGGTGCATTTTTACATCATGTAAAATTACAAAATACAGAGCTGTTATTTTCTCATCTCTCAACAAGATTATCAAGGAGGTCCAAAGCTCGCTCAGTCCAGCGCAACCTACACTGAACAAACAAAAGGAAAAGATTAAACCACAAATTAACGTGAGCTGACAGACAACATTTATTAGTTCAGTGGTCACAGCATCACTGAAATCTCACCTGAACTGAAAACGGTGCAAGGACAATGTATGTTTAAGGGCTTGTATTATTATTATAGAAAGCTAACAGATGTTACACTATATATATATATATATATATATATATATATAGGCTTATATTTAATTGTTGTATGACATATTTAACTGATTAAACATTTCTATTAGCATCTAACATTATCAGGGTGAGGTTTCATCCATGTAGATTAGTATAAGATGTAGGGAAAAAGCAATTTTCAGGGCCTTTAATACAGTACAGACAAACTGTAATAATAACATTTAACTGTCAGTAGGTAATAATCAAGTACCTTGAAATGGACAACAAATCCTCTGCTGATTAAATATGACATAGCAAGCTTCTGCTCTGCTCTTCTTCTTGGCTACAGAATGAAATGTTGCGATCCATTTAGCGCCCCCTAGCGGCGAGTAATAACCAATAATATAATGCTCCGATTCCGTACTTCTTGGCAAAACCAGCAACTTCCTGAATAAAATGTAGCATATTTATGTGACTATATTAGCATTTAAATGTTACAATATAGTTTCCTAGCGAAAGGACAATGTTTTTAATAAAAAGACAACATACCTTAAGCAAAACTGGACGCGACTCCAAGTTGATGCCTCCGCTGGGTCCTAAAGGCTAGAAAGACGGTGTTCTGGCGGTCTGACCTACCTCTCAGAATGTGCTACCTTATGTACTGCGCACGCGCAAAACCCTTTCAATTTAAAACGCAGTGCATCTGATGTCCTGCCCATTATTTCGAGCTACCGTAATTATCAGAATGAACGAATGCTTTAACTAAGTGCATAAAAACAGGTAGCGCATCCTGTCAGCTTCAAATGTCCATCAGAATGAACTACCACCTTAATCTATCATGAAAAAAACATGGGTAGCACATCCTGTCAGCTTCAAATGTCCATCAGAATGAACTACCACCTTAATTTATCATGAAAAAACATGGGTAGCGCATCTTGCCAGCTTCAAATGTCCATCAGAATAAACTACCACCTTAATTTATCATAATAATTATGGGTAGCGCATCCTGTCAGCTTCAAATGTCCATCAGAATGAACTACCACCTTAAT
>CAIGQQ010032731.1:0-13940 GCA_903798035.1 Danio albolineatus | reverse complement strand
AGGGCAAGTAATTAATATTAGACTTTTCATTTTTGGGGTAACTTACGATTTAATGACCCGTTTCCACTGAGAGGTACAGTACGGTACGATACGGGTCACCTTTATCAGGCTTGCATTTCCACTGCAAAAGGGTACTCTTTTGGTGGGCGTGGTGTACGACAAAGTTGCAGTCAATGTCATTTTTGCTCGAGGAAATGTTTAAACTTCAGAACACAATTTAAGATATTTCAGGTGATACCAAAGGTTCCTCATCCTCTACAGACAGCAAGGTTGCCAACTAGTCTAAAAATATACCAATAAACCTCCTCAAAACAGGCCATATGCCTTAAGTGGTTTGAATGTAATTTTATCAAGATACGAAATACGTTTGTGGGCGCATTAAACTAAATTTCAAAAGTTTCTTCTCCTTGTCACAGCACACATTTAAGTCGTCTAACCTCTTACGAATTATGTTGGAATAATGTGTTGTTTCAAACAGAGGGAGGTATACATCACTGCACAGTGCTCAGGAACCTGTGCAGTATACTGACACTGAGGAGAAGAAACTCATATTTCAATTCCCTAAGAAATGTTTACAATAAAGCTTTATGGGTCGTTCACAAATCATACGAGAAGCACTTCTCAGAAAATATAGGTTTTATTATACACAAACACTGGTGTATAAATGTTCATTACTGACTGAACATGATCTGATTATAACTAGATCAATGATGCGAAATAGCCTACGGTCCGCGATTTATATAAAATAAATAAATAAATGCAGCAAATATGAACACATACAGCCCCTTACACTCTCCGATGTTAACAATAACAAAAAAACTACACACAGCAGACATTTATGCCTTATTTAGCTTCAAAAACAATACGAAATATAGCCCACGGTCAGTGCAAACCTCTCATCTGTGTCTTTAATCTTCACCAGTACATGTAGCCTCTCGTCAGAGAGTAATTCCGTCATTCCGAGTTTATAATAGTCCAGGTTAAGAAGTTTGTTATTTCAAATATTGACGCGCACACTCACGCAAGCGACAAAGCGAAACCACTCACGCTTGCGCTTAGATGGGCTTGTAACCCATAAGAATCTGCTCTTCTTCTTGGCTTTGTGGCTGTTCAAGACAACGACAAGGTTTGTTTGAGCTCGGGTCGACCATGGCTCGTTATTATACGTTTATATTATTTCGGTGTATTGTCTCTCGGCTGTGTATTAAACATGGCGGGTCCTTTGTTTTCATTCTGGTTTGTTGCGCGTGCAAATGACAGATCTCTGTAAACCAATAGCGTTCAGCTGCGCGTCTAGCTCCGCCTTTTGGTCACCCTTGGTACCCTTTGCAAAGGGTGACCAAAAAGTGGTACGGTATGGTTCGGTACGCATTTAGACAGTGGAAACGGCCTTAAAAGCGTACCGAACCGTACTGTACCACTCAGTGGAAACGGGCGATAAGTTAACCCATTTAATTCATCACAAATTCCATTTAGATTTTAAGCTCACTAATTTTAGTAAAAGCGTCCTTTTTTTGGTCAAGGCACCATCCCTGAATAGCTGTTCAGGAAACGTTTAACATGCAGACAGCACTAACTCTTCTGTAAACATATTTGACATTCTGTACTTTTGTCCAGCGGGGCAACAGTGCCCCAATTTAGCCTTTTCTCAGCTCCCTGTCTGACTGCGGGCAGAAGTGACGAAAGTGGACTGTAATTACAAGGCTCAGTGAATTAGCGGCTGTGTTGGAGCAAAAGCCGTCCGCTTGTAAGACGGAAAAGGGGACTAGACCCTCTTCGTCACAAGCCTGAGGACACATCTGGAGCGTGACATGATAAAGGGTCAGCAGAGGGTCATTATGGAACCTACCATCAGATCACTAATGCCTCTGTCACACTAACATCGGAGCAAAAATGCCTGGCTAATTGTTCTTCTTTGATGCATCAGTAAACACAGTTTTTTCAGTTAGTTGCTTCAACCTTACTAATGAACTGAATTCGTTGCTCACTGAAATTGCACAATAATGCAAGTTAAAGGGAAATCAATAAATGAGAATAAAATAATAGAGATGCACCAAATTTGCAAAACACACAGGTATATCAAGAAATATTGTGTGAATGGTAGGCTCTGACCTGATCAATGCTCAAAAAACTGTAAATATTTAATGTTGGTCCTACAGTGTGAAACGATTAAACAAAATCAAACAATCCCAGGATAAATTTGGGTCATATTGTGAGTTTATTTTCTGGCATATGTGTTAGAGGCTACAGTGGGCCACTGCAATTGTGAGGTGCTTGTTTTTGTTTTTATTCAAATGTTTTGTCATATCTAAACAACAAGTATGCTTCACACAGGTGAGGGGGCTTGACAAACCACCTGTAGAACCTTTTCTCTTTATGAAAAACAAAACAAGATTCCATTAAAAATTTAATTTGACCTCACATTGTGTCAATCATAATGACACACTGCCTCTGAAACTTTCGTCTGTCATTAAAAAAAATTGAACCAGGTTCATTTATTAATTTTTATTTTATTTTTTGCATCTGAAATAGCGCTTCCCCAGGTATTTTGACAGCTCAGAGCCACCGTACAAGAAAAAGGCAAAATGCCATCATTTGAGCCATGAATAACTATACAACTTTATGGGTTCATATTATAAGACAGTTGAGAACCCCTATGCTGGATTCCGTGACTGGCACACCTCTACTCTGCTGCTGTTTGTGGTGTGTTTGTGTGTGTGTGTGTGTCCATTCATATATTTTGATGTACTGCACATAGACATTATAATAGAAAGCTAGACGCCTCATGGTCCGGTTCAGTCCATTGCTCTGATATGTCAATGCACCCGCTACCTATTACAATCAGCGTTGGGGAAACTTTTGAAAGTAATGAATCACAATATTGAGTTACTCCCCCAAGAAAATAGCTAGTTGCATTACTTAGCTACTTTATATAGTAAGTAATGCGTTATGTTACTTTTGTGCTACTTTTATTTCCTTGATGAGGCTTGATCTCTTACAGAACTTTTTTTCCTTTCTTTTTAATAGAGTTGTGCAATTAACAACGCACTGTATAACCTACACCTTCATTAATCTTTAAAAATAACATCAATATATAATATATTTTAGGATAATGTTATCTGAGAACTGTCTTACCCTATACATATCGCTATACATGCCGTATATACAGATTATTGAAAGATTATTAAAAGCAATGTGTTTGCTGCTTTTGTTTTATTTGTCTTAAGTAAAATCACTGTGCATTGAGACAATCCCTTTTTCATCGATGCATTTAAAATAATCAACACATTGTCTCGCTCATTGACTGCCTGATTCATTGTGACTAATTTAATTTTAATTCAGCAATAAAAAAGTAACTCAAATATTATTACTTTAATGCGTTACTTTACTCATTATTAGAAAAGTAATATTATTATGTAACTTACGTTACTTGTAACGTGTTATCCCATCATAATGTCTTTGGTACAGCCACTCTCTGTTCTGGATTTGTTAACGTGTGTAAATGTGTGACGCAATGTCTCAAAATTCCTGATCTCCTGAAATAAACTTTTAAAACTTTTAAACCTTTTAAGATAATCAGCGTAAATCTTTGATAAGGAGGAGAATTCTATTCTTGGATGAAAACAATATGTAGCATATTTCTCTTTCTTTTTCAACTTTGGAGAAGAGTGGATTAATTTTTTGCGATTTTTCAGAATGGGTTAAATAATATGCATAAGATTTGGCGTGCAAGGGTTGTGTACGTGACAAATTTTTTGGATATAAATATGAAAAAAAAAACGCATTCAATAATTTTGTACTTCAGTAAGAAAAGTATGTTACTCTATACTTAATTCTCTGAGAACGAACAGTTCCTTTGTATAACTCACACTTCTTGTGTGTATTGTCTCTTCTTGTTGAATTGCTGAATGCCTCAATCGTAAGTTGCATTGAACAAAAGCTTCTGCTAAATGTAAACGTTTTTAAGTTTTATTACAATGCTGTTAATGTATAATAATGCATTTATAATGTATTTATAATGCTGTTTGTACAAATATATTTTCTGTCAACATTGTAATACTTTTAGCAAAACCTTAATGTAATTTGTTTAATTATTATTATTCATTATATTTTATTAATTACAATATTAAATTATTAAAAATTTTAATGAAAAATGTTTATATTTAATGCATAAATACAAAAAAAAAACATTTACAATAAAACATTTTTAATTTTGACTTTTGGTGAAGTGCACTTCGAATTTTTGGAATTACAGTTTACACTTCACACTTGTATTAACTGCATTATGCAAATTGCTTGGAAATACAAGCCAATACATATAAGATCATTTAAAAAGTGACTTATATTCTGGAACTTTTGCTACTTTATTACTCAATTAAATAGTTTTATTTGAAAACAGATTCCAGAAATGTTTGATTAAACAGTTCATTCCAAAAGTTGCCAACTCTTAATTGCGTTCAATGAAGCCTAATACCAAGTAGTGCATCATAAAGTTAAAATGGTGTTAAAATACCACCCAGGAACTGAAGCAACTGGCTTTGATCGTGCTGACTGGCAAGACAGCAGCATTTGGCCCAGTCTTCCCATAAGGCCCTCCATCTCTGTGCCCTAATCGACAGGTCTGTCATTAACACATTCATTTATCTCTTCCCAACCATTTCAAGCGGCCGACGGAATGGTTATAGAGAAAAACTGAAGTCTGCGGCTGCTCTCGTAAACGGTTCATTCCTCCTGCCCCGCGGTGCCATTTGCTCGCCCTGGGCATCTGGCCTTCTGTTGGCTTCGGTGCACATCATAGCAGGCATTTTAAGCCCCGGAGCAGTACAGAAACCTTGTAAAAGAAAGTATCTGGTGACGATTGTTTTGAAAAGCGTCCTGCTGAAAAGCATTTTGAGGATGACAGTCCTCCGCCTGAAATAGCAACAGCCACACAGCACTGTCAGGGTGAAATACGTCCGCTGTCATCTCTCTATCCTCTGCCCAGAGGATCTAAAACTCACACATACACAGGCAGATTTAAACCACAGCGGGAAGCGCAACAATGAATTGCCACCGTCGCATGCAAACACATCTTTTAGGTAGATGGGCAAATCAACAAGGTCATCTTTCTGACCAAGTGAAAATCAGGAGCCGAAGAACGCAACAACGGCACATGCACGAAGACAACAGTGCAGTGACAGTCATTTATGAAGACACGTTTATGCAACACAGGTGCATGTGGAAGCTAACGGGGCAGATCACATGGAGTCGGAGCTCTAAGGGGTAAAATATCGCTGCAAATCCCCTCTCTGATTTAATACGACCGCCTGAAATCACTTCAGCGGGCAGTCTGGCATTTAGAAGCAGAGGTAAAAATATCCCACTAAAAAGAGCGCCGCGTCCCCTTCCCAAACCCCAACATAACACCGCTGATCAATATTTACAGCTCAAACTAAATTTATTAGGTCTCGTTTCTGAATTATGAGCTTGACCTGACACATACATTTGCACAGTAATGCACTCTATTTTCTCATACTGTACAAATAAACTCAACACGGGTTACAAGGCTTTTATATCAGTCGGGGTCAGTGTGAGAATATTTTGGCCCAGTTAACAGCAGGGATATTATACTTAACTAAAACCATAAACAGAAACAAAACACTAACAGTAAGTACAAATTGGCACTAGCTAGTTGTATTTCTTTAACTTAATTTTTTTTAGCTTTATGTACAGTATTCAAATGTAAAAATCTAAAACTAATAATTAAACAAATATATAAAGACTTAAAAAAAAATAACTCCTAGGAAATTAACAGACTGTCTATAATACAACAGAAAATAATTTACAATAAATTTTAAATACATGTGCATACTTATTATAAATGAAAAACATTGGTCGAAACATTAACTTTTTGTGCCATAATTACCAAAATTAGAATTAACTTTTATTCATCGGTTAATTAATTATATCCAATAGTATTCATGGTTTCCACTACATTTATTCTTCCATGGCGGGGCGCCACATCAAAATTCATTCCTGCCACAGCTACAATACAGCTTCTCATTCAAAAACTTCCGTTGTTGTTTTTTTTTATAGCAGGTTATAAATCGCACCAAAAATTATTTCAACATAAGTGAATTATAACTAGGCATGGGCTGGTATGAGATTCTGACAGTATGATAACCTTGAATAAAAATATCCTGGTTTCACTGTATGACGGTATTGTGTCTACTGCTCTAAAATATGCTCTTTTTAAACGTCTGGGTGAAAAACAAAACCTTTTTCCCCTTTGAACACAATATATTTTATTTTGAGAAACATGTAAAGTATTTTGGGGCAGTGAACATGTCAGGCTAAATAATTCAAGTGAATTCTCGACTTCTGCTCTCTTCATTTGTTTCAAAAACACTGATGTCTTTACAATTTACAACTAAAAAAAACAAACAAAAAAATGTAAATAAAAAAATATCACTCATACCTTAGGAAAGGTAAATATCACCCATACCTTAGGAAGATTTGGGCGGTATGAAAACCTTGACTACCGCGGTTTACCTTGAACACGGTTATCGTCCCATGTCTAATTATAACAGAGTGAAATTTTCTGTAATCAAAGTAGTGTTTGTTTAACCCTTTAAGGTTATACACGCTAACTAATAGGAGAACCTGACAGGGCTGTGCGATGCGTTAGGCCAGCAAACATGTAGATTTCATACTTTATTTATAGATGAAGGTCTATGATTCTGCATACAATGACTTTATCTTGCTGGAGTTTATGGCCGTTTCACTTTACTTCAGGGCGCATCAATGCCGTTCTGTAGGTCTATTGGAGACATTTATGAATATTCCTAGCAAATCTAATGTTGGAGACATAGCCTACTCGTTACATAAACGCACAAAAATTGCACTTCAGCAGCATTTATTTGAGAGCACACAGGAAAATCTGGGCTTTGGCAGTGTATATTTTAGGGCGTGCAAAAAGTTTTGCGCACAAACAAAGGAAATCGATGCACAAGCAAAGAGATTTGCATGCTCGTATTACACGAATGCGATCTCGACTTGTAATACTGCGCTCACAATATATGTCATTGAAATAACACCATAGGTAGTTGGAAGATCTGTGCAAAAGGCCTGCCACCACAGCTGAAAAAAATCCTAGCAGAAACACTGGCATTGAATAACTCTAACATTGCTTATTTTCCATATTTTCATATTTAAATAACTTCAGACTCAAGCTTGTAATCTTTAGCAATTTTACTGTACATTAACTGCTGATTTAAAAACGATACTCCGAGTAAATTTTAATTGAAACCAAAGTAACATAAGATAAGTAAATGGATGTTTTGGGCGCCACGGTGGTGTAGTGAGTAGCACTTTCACCTCACAGCAAGAAGGTCGCTGGTTCAAGCCCCGGCTGGGTCAGTTGGCGTTTCTGTGTGGAGTTTGCATGTTCTCCCCGTGGTTGCGTGGGTTTCCTCCGGGTGCTCCGGTTTCCCCCACAAGTCCAAAGACATGTGGTATAGGTAAAATGGGTAGGCTAAATTGTCCGTAGTGTATGAGTGTGAATAAGTGTGTGTGGATGTTTCCCAGAGATGGGTTGCAGCTGGAAGGGCATCCGCTGCATAAAACACATGCTGGATAAGTTGGCGGTAAGATTAATAAAGGGACTACGATTAATGAAGGGACTAAGCCGACAAGAAAATGAATGAATGAATGAATGAATGAATGGGTGTTTTGTGAGACAAAATGAGATGCAGTCATCACCATCATCCTATATTTGAAACATCTAATTCTTCATAGCTTCATTCTAATTGACTTCAGAATCAACAAGTTGATCTACTTTATTCCCAAAGGAGGCTGCAGTGCAACACAACACCATGACATCACTGGAAAACTGAGTGACACCTCAACACATGCGGGGCGACGATATTCTTTCCACCTATTCATTAACAACAGTGACACCAGTGTCTCAGAAAAAGATGACTAATACATTACAGTGGTAGAGATTCAGTAAGAAATGACGCCAAACATGCGTCGCTCAATCAAACACAACATTAAAGGAGTCCGCAGAAGGCATTAGTCAAGAATAACACCTCACTAGCGATGCCAGCCTAAATTAAAAGGCGCAAAGCTCTTGAGGGAACTTGCGGGAGGAACGTGAGGCCTCGCGCCCAAATCCAAAAATATGCTTTGGGCGCTGTGACTATTTGTTAAGTCCAGTGATATCAGGAGCAAATCCCCATGGGGTCAAACGGTGCGTGCAACAATGCCTACCGTTTGGGGAGGAGGCCACTTACATCTTATTCTGGGAAGGTTAAAAATGACCTTTGTGATTCGGACAACTGGACGTGTCGTCTGAGAGATCAGCAAGGAAACAATGTTTGCTCAGATGACACCTAACTCAAGCTCCCCGTCACCGCCGGAGTCCATCTAGTCTCTCCAACAGCCGCTTGAGTTCTGAGGAATTCACAACACGAGAACATGCCATCCATGACGGCATAATGTGTTTTGTTTTACCTTTTTAAACTAGGTAAAGAGGAGTGAGGGGCCTGGCGGCAGTACGAGGTGAGGGGTCAAGCTAACTGACGTTCCTGAACCATCAGCAGTCCGTAGCGACAAAAGTTGTAAACATCACTCGATTAACCCTGGACTTAAACCCCCTCCCGAACTCCACAGCTGAAGCTCCGCTTTTCACACTGGCTGCCGCACAAAGAGCTGAAAATAAAATTCAGGCACATCAATCAGGACGGAGCCCTCAGCATGAAACCCTAAACGCTTATTCCATGGCATGCATCTCATACCAGGGGAGTACAGGGTTCGCACCAGAACAAATGTTTCTCTGGAAAGGTCAAGGGCCACGGGACGTCACTTCACAAGCGCTAGTAAAAGGCTAAATACGCCTGGCTCTTGCTAACTGGCCTGCAGGGGGGGTTCCCCAAATCTTTATACAGCAAAATGAGGCAAATTCATTAATGAGAATAAATTCTATTTGGTGTTCAAAATGACAACCAAAAAGAAACAAACCGAATAGAAACAAAATGACCTTTTCTTGTATTTTATGTACCTGTACTACAAGTTGCAATAAACTATTTTAGTACATTTATGAATAAAAAAAGTAAAATAAAACAATTGAAAACATCTTTTTCAGCAAACTTGAGTGTGGTGAGATGGTAATAATTTGAACATTTGAGGATTATTTATGATTAAATTGTTTTATTCAATATTTTTATAATTAACTAATATTATTTCCAATATTTTTTACTGAATCTGAATTCAGTATTTAGAAATTTTTTAATTCAATACATTACTTCATCATACATTATTGATGTTTCATTGTTAATTATGAGATTATATTCTGGCAGATATATTAGTATAATGTGAAATTTGTATTCTTTTTCATGTAATTCCCAAGGGATGTTTAAAACATCAAGGACAGTATTTGAATTATATTTTCTTGCAGAGAAAGTCTCAATTCTTTCAGTGTGGAGATTTTTTCCCAATTAAAAAAAAAGAAGAAGCTCAGGTCAATATTAAGCTCTTTAAGAATCTTTTTTCTAGACTGGAAACATTCACCCGTTATCTAATGACTTGCCTATTTAACCTAACTTGCCTAGTTAAGCCTTTACATTGCATTTTATATATAGATATTTAATATGTTTTTATATCACAATAAAAATTTAATTGCTTTTTAAATAACTTATTTACAATAATTCTCTATCAATTTCAAAATGCTACAAAAAGCTGGATTTATACACTATAATGAATAAATTAAATTATAAAAAACCCTCTATACAAAAAAATTTTTATACTAAACATTTCTTTGACGTGGTATAAATGTATCTTTATCCACATGGAAATATATGTAGCAGCCAAATCAAATTTGGGAAAAGCTGACAAACATGCTCGATACACAAAAAACAGACCCCATTCCTTCACTCAAAGCAAGCAACAAATAAAGCTAAAAACTTTCTCCCTCACAGCACCTCTAGACATCAACCCACTTTACAACACCTGCTGGCCGAATTTACACCCCTGTGGCAGGTTAGCACTAAGCTAGCTTCTCAGAAAGCATTAGTTAACTCTATTAAAAGCAGAGCGCCTGTAGTTCTCATCCCAAAACAATGATGGTGCAGACAGCAGACCATCCATCAGAAGAGCAGACTGACGCACCGTCTGACTGACAGGATTTAGTGTTTGACGATCGTAAAACCCAATTGTCAAATTAGACAACGGTTACGATCCACGTTCTGCGAGTCTGGCACCGACGAAAGACGCCGAAGGGAAAATTGTCTCTTTGACTTCTTGCCCTCTTAAAAAGTTTGAGCGCTGAATCTCTCGGACGCTGGTGCCAAACAGCCGTCAACTCCATCACGGTTTGAGAAGCCGCATATTTCAACAAGCTGAGAATCACCAGGGGCTTGTCCAGATCCCCTTACCACAGGCCAATCAGGAAAGACGAGAAGGGGGCCAAATCAAGCATCTTTATCGCCATGGAAAAAATGACATCCGCAACACCAAAGCCTATCGCTAACATGCTTCTCAACAGAGAAAGAAGCCACTCAATCAAAATATAAACGGCAACCGAACGCACGAGTATTCAAATCACTCCACCAATGTTGAGGTCAACGTAACGCAAGTATGTGTCGCCACCGTCCTCTTTCCATTTTCCCATTGATCGCCATCAAAACATCTTAGCGTACGATTTGGCACCTTGCTGGCTGACAGAGGAGAATATGTATCACAATAAGACTAATCAAAGTAATTAGAGTTGTTGAGTCAAGCTGAGATGTAGAATTAATATCGGCGGACTCCAGTGAAGTGGTTTCAGCACTGCAAATCTGCATCTCCAAACGCATAAATCGATGTGGCAAACGTCCTTTCATTGAATTAACTGGGTTTTCGGTCGTTCTCCTAACAAACGAGGCAGTGAAAGCCTGCGTGTTGAATGCTGTGGCTAATGCAAAGAGATTGTAATTACTGGTTCCCCCCCACATTTCAAACAATGCCCCACAACGCCCAGCGGCAGTGTGGAAGACGGGAGAGGGGTATGAATGTGAATGTGTCGCCGTTTGTATTGCTGCACCCCAGTGGGCTTTCAAAGTCTGGTCTCATTAAAGTCAAGAGCAGGTAGCCGGCAATCATGCCAAGGAGGTGGCATAAAAGGAACAAGAGATCAAGTCAAATTGGTTAAAGCACAAAAGAGAACAGAGGCTCATAAGGAGGTGAGTGAAATCAGAGCCAGAGGCCTGAGGAGCAGCTCGCGAGCCGAGACACGGGGAACGCTGGCTTTAGACTGCCCTCTAGTGACTGGAAATGATCGTGGTGATGTTGATGACTAATGAATTGAAAAGGCATCATCTCAACACATTTTTAACTCCATATTGTAAAATTATTACGGTAAATAATGTCAGAAAATAAGTGTTGTATTTGTGAAATAAAACAAAACCTCAACTGAAAAGCATTTTTGTTTGCTGAAATTGCAATAATTAGGAGAAAAACATTTTCACTTCAGAGAAACAAAACCTAGAAATATACTATAAAAAACTAGCCCTGATAGAAAATATAAAAGTACTAAAATTAAACCAAATTTACAAAAAAAGGTGAGAAAAATGAATGAAAAGGGCTCATTTGAAACAATCAAATATTACAGTTTATGAACAATATTAAAACAAAACTGGACCAAAGGAGATCAAATATATAATAATAAAAAGGCATTATAAACTTCCATAAAAAAGGAAATTGTGCTGTTTACAAAAAGTTAGCTTTAGAGTTATCTATATGCTTTTTATTGTAAATGTTGACTAAACAAATGCTTTTTGTATAAATTAATCATAGTTTTGTATAAATTATTTCTTTAAAATTTAAGCCTGCAGAATTTAGTATCTTATAGAAAAAAAATGACTAAATGTTTTTAAAAAAATCTATCCATTATTTAATTTATGAAAAAAAAAAAAACGGTTTGTTGAAGGAAGTCGACACAAAAATGAAAATTTACTCACTATTTACTCGCCCTCAAATAGTTAATAGTTAAATGAGTTTCTTTAAAATATTTATAAAATATATACTTTTGTATTTAATAAAGAAAGCTGATAACATATAACCATTGATCTCAATAGTAAGAAAAAACAAATATTACAGAAGTCAACAGTTACAGTTTTTCATCTTTCTTCACAATATCTTCTTCAGTATTTGAGAGAAGAGTAAACGATGAGGGAATTCATATTTTTGAACGAACCATCCTTTCAATTTCTGCATATCCTGTTTTATCCTTTATTCCAGGGGGGAAATGTATTTTAAACCAAAATACTGTTTATCAGTGTTTATAATTCTTTCACTTGATATTTTAACCACTGCACAAACACCTCTAATAGGCCACTGCATCCATGCACATAACACTGTAAAACATCTATGAATGATCACTGCTAAATGCTGCAAAAAAGCATTTGATGCAACAAAGACATAAACACACTTACATTCTTACTAAATAGAGCAATACAGTACATTAAACAGTGTTTTGTCACGTACCTCTCTTCCTTTATGCGTGACCAATGCTGCCAGAGGCTTGGCGTAAAAGCGACTGAAGGAAAAGCCAAGGCATCCGTACATGCTGTTAGCTGTCAGCTTCAGGGCCTTTTGCCTGATGTCATACTATAAGAGATTCACATAGACTTTCATCATTTTAGTCTTTAACATTGGCAGAGCTAGAATAAGTAAGTCTTATAACATGCAAGTGCTTGAATTGCCAAAGAAACTTTTTACATTCTGCCTGGTATTCCACTAACCTGCAAGTACAGATCAGGGTTGAGGTCTGTTTGTTTCATTAGCTGCTTGACTTGTCGCCTGCGCTCCACCAGTTTGCGAATTTCCTTGGGAAGAATACCCATCTCCAGACTCTGATCCGGAAGCTCAGGAATCTCATTGTCATCCTCCTGTAATTATTGATGAAATCTTAATATTTCACATACATGAACGTACCCACGCAGACACTCTTAGACACCCACCTCAGTTTTCTTGCGCGTGTTGGTTGCTCCTCTCTCAACGGTTGTAAAGCAGATGTTGAACTCCTGGATGATGGAGGGGTACAAACTATTGAAGTCCAACAGCAGAATGAACTTGTCATAGAAACCTTGGGGCAGAAAAAGAGATGAAATGATTTGGGAAGCCCAAACAAGCAACACGAGATGCACAAAGACAGTGACTTACCAACTTTTGGGTCGAGCACCAGACCTCCAGCATATGCGGCCTTCTTCCTTGTTTTGTTTGACTTGCCCTTCCCTGAGTCAGCCTCCTCATCCTCACCCTGAGATCACGATTAATAAAAGAAAAAGAGCAGAAAAGGAATTATTGAATGTTAAGGGGTACATGCAGGAATCCGAATAGAAATTTCAATCCCTTTTTAGGACTTCTTAAGACCTTTTCAGAATAGTTTAAGACCTTGTCGCCACTTCAAGTTCTAATCAATATCAAACCTTTAACTTAATAAGCAGTCACTTATAAACAGTTGTAGTTAAATAAATGAATGGAGCACAACCGTGCAACAGAACTTAAGATAAGCTCGGAAGAAAGAAACCTTGAAAGAATAGATTACATGGTTGTTTTCAGCGACAGGTTTCAGCCACTATTTAAACTCGTCTTTCTCCAACCAGGAGTATGCAAACTTGCATTATCCCATTTTGCTGTCTGTTTTGCTCTATGGCAGGGCTATTTAATTAGTTTGTCACGGGGGCCAGTTTAAGAAAAGCATCCCAAATGAGGGGCTGTAGAGATATGCCTTGCAATTTAAGTGATGACACAATATAAGAGCCCATATACTGTATTTTTGCTCCTTAAGACACCCATGTTGTATTTTTCAACTTTAAAACTTTAATATATTGCATTTTGAAACTACATAATATTAGTGCATTGTACAATGTGGCTTTTTTTTTTTTTTTTACAAACATTCAAATGTTGTATTTCAAGGCACA
>CAIGQQ010032728.1:0-13567 GCA_903798035.1 Danio albolineatus | reverse complement strand
AAAATAAAATAAAATAAAATAAAATAAAATAAAATAAAATAAAATAATATAGAGTGTCACGGTAATGCAGTGAGTAGCATGATCACCTCACAGCAAGAAGGTCGCTGGTTTGAGCCACGGCTGGGTCAGTTGGCATTTCTGTGTGGAGTTTGCATGTTCTCCCCGTGTTCACGTGGGTTTCAACCAGGTTCTCCGTTTTCCCCCACAAGTCGAATGACAACAGGTTAACTGCTAAATTGTCCATAGTGTATGAGTGTGAATGGATGTTTCCTAGTGATGGGTTGCAGCAGGAAGGGCATCCGCTGCGTAAAACATATGCTGGATAAGTTGGTGGTTCATTCCGCTGTGGCGACCCCAGGTTAATAAAGGGACTAAGCCAAAAAGAAAATTAATGGATGAATTGTTTTCAATTATTTAGTCATTTTCCTTTGGCTTAGTCCCTTTATTCACTTATCCAGCATATGTTTTACACAGTGGATGCCCTTCCAGCTGCAACCGAGTACTAGGAAACATCCATATACACTCATTCACAGACACACGCTACGGGCAATTTTGTTTATCTACCGATAGCACATGTCTCTGGTCTGTGGGGGACACTGGAGCACCCAGAGAAACCCACGCAAACATGGGAGAACATGCAAACTCCACACAGAAAAGATACTGACAAGCCAGGACTCGAAGCAGGGACCTTCTAGCTGTGAGGTGACAGTCCTAACCACTGAGTCACCGTGTCGTTTTCAATTATTTCATTGTTCAATTAATTATTGTTATGTACATCTACATAAGTAGAAAATTCAACATTTAAATTTTGCTTATAACATTTTTGCATATATTTTTATTATTAAAATTCATCATTTTTACTGAAGTACGTTTCGTGTCAGATTTGTACATCAATATTTGATTAACAATGGATCAAAAACAACAACATTTTACATATATAAATTAAATGAAAACAGAGCTTTGTGTTTTGTTTACTGTTCTTATAATGTACAAATCGATCAGTGTTTTACATATTTTCTCTTTATAACCCTATAATTACACAATCATACACAATAACATGCAGCTCATAAATGGAAAGATTGATTTGACATTCAATCTCTCTGGTTAAATCTTTTCTCCATTGTCATTAATCACAAAGCTGAATGAATACACACCATCGAGTCATTTTATTCTATTTGACACAGATCATTGTTAATTGGATGCCGCATTCTGAAACAACGAGTGCTATTAAAATTTCTCAGCTGACTGAACACCCTCTTTACAGTCCTAATTGCACAAAATAAGAATCTGCAAACAGTTTGATCTAAATTTGGAGAAGGTAAATTGAACAAATATGACAGAAAAAAGTAATAAAACGTGAGAAAGCGGTTGGGCATGAGAATCACTTTGCGGAGAGAACGCTCTGTTCTCCCACAAGATCAGCCAACATGAAAAGGCCTCTGAAAATTTGATGTCAGGCAGTACTTCAGTCCATCCCCTGCATTAAAACACTACATTTCAGTCCAGCTTGACCTAGTGTGACCATCAGACATTTCACTTTTTAAAAAAAAAAAAGCAAATCAGACTTGGAGGAAAACAAACAAAAAAAGGAACACAATGCAGACTGTCATACCAAACTGTAAAGATCTACTGTACGACAAAACCCCAAACCTATACAAAAACCAACTGTACTTTTGAAGCAGCTGAAAATTGATTATAGACCCTTTTCACAAGACTGTTACCAAGTGTTTAACAGTCCTCATAATCTTCATTCCTGGAAAGTTTTTTTTTTTATATATTTATTTTTTTTTCCAAACGTATGTACATTTATATGTATTTGCTTATGTATTATATCACCTTTGCATCAAATTACAAAAAACGAATTACCGCTTGTATGAGGTGTTTCTAATGCAGCGTCTTTGGAGCAGGACAGTAACTTTGGCTTTGTTTTCATTTCTGGGTGCTCTTATTATTCTCACACTTTTTTTCCTCTTCTTAAAGTTTTTATAACACCATGTCGTTTTTTGTGTAGTTTCTTTTAATATTTCATTAAATGGGATTGTAAAAATATATATATATATATTTGTTATAATCTCCTATTCACTGCGCTCTAATGACAACTATGACAACGTCCAATACTTTAAAACCCCAAAATGTGTAAAGGGTCCATCCGTAAATGTGTAAAGGGTCCAATTTCTAGCTTGTCATCTAAGTTAAGACGTATTAATGTACAGTATACAGTGCATCCGGAAAGTATTCATAGCGATTCACTTTTTTCACGTTTTTATTGTTACAGCCTTATTCCAAAATTGATTAAATTCATTTATTTCCTCAAAATTCTACACAGAATCCCCCATAATGACATTGTGAAATGTTTTTTGAAATTGATGCAAATTTATTAAAAATAAAAAACCTGAAAATCACATGTACATCAGTATTCACAACCTTTGCCGTAAAGCTCTGAATTGAGCTCAGGTAATTCTGTTTCCACTGATTATTCTTGAGATGTTTCAGCAGCTTAATTGGAGTTCACCTGTGATAAATTTAGTTGATTGGACATGATTTGAAAATGCACACACCTGTCTATATATGGTCCCAGGGTTGACAGTGCATGTCAAAGCACAAACCAAGCATGAAGAGAAAGGAATTGTCTGTAGATCTCCGAGACGAGATTGTTTCGAGGCACAAGGCTGGGGAAGGTTACAGAAAAATGTCTGCTGCTCTGAAAGTTCCAATGAGCACAGTGGCCTCCATCGTCCGCAAGTGGAAGATCACCAGGACTCTTCCTAGAACTGGACATCTAAGCTGAGGGATCGGGGGGAAAGGGCCTTAGTCAGGGAGGTGATGAATAACCCGATGGTCACTGTGTCTGAACTCCAGCGTTCTTCTGTGGAGAGAGGAGAGCCTTACAGAAGGACAACCATCTGACCATCTGTGCAGCAATCCACCAATCAGGCATGTATGGTAGAGTGGCCAGACAGAAGCCATTACTTAGTAAAGGGCACATAGCAGCCTGCCTGGAATTTGCCAAAAGGCATCTGAAGGACTCTCAGACTATAAGAAACAAAATTCTGTAGTCTGCTGAGACTAAAATTAAACTCTTTGGAGTGAATGCCAGGTGTCACGTTTGGACAAAACCAGGCTGATACCATCCCTACAGTGAAGCATGTTGGTGTCAGCGTCATGCTGTGGGGATGTTTTTCAGCAGCAGGAACTGGAAGACTAGTCAGGATAGAGGGAAAGATGAATGCAGCAATGTACCGAGACATCCTGAATGAAAACCTGCTTCAGAATGCTCTTGACCTCAGACGGGGGCGACGGTTCATCTTCCAGCAGGACAATGACCCAAAGCACACTGCCAAAATATCAATGGAGTGGCCTCACCAACTTGATGTACTTGAGTGGCCCAGCCAGAGCCCAGACCTAAATCCTATTAAACATCTCTGAAGAGTTCTGAAAATGGCGTTTTACCGTCGTTTCCTATCAAAACCTGAAAGATCTTGAGTGGTACTGCACAGAGGAATGGGCAAAAAATCCGAAAGAGAGGTGTGCAAAGCTTGTGGCATCATATTCAAAAAGACTTGAGGCTGTAATTACTGCCAAAGGTTCATCAACAAAGTATTGAACAAAGGCTGTGAATACTTATGTACATGTGATTTTTTTAAAACTTTTTTCACATTGTCATTATGGGGTATTGTGTGTAGAATTTTGAGGAAATAAATTAATTTAATCCATTTTAGAATAAGTGAAGCTTTATAAATACTTTCCAGATGCACTGTAGAGAACTGATATGAAAAATGGCAACAACTACAAAGGACAACAAAAGACATAAACAAACACCATTGACTGAACAACTAAATACTATACACACTATAAAAGTAATACTATATAATACTATATAACACACTATAAAAGTAATCTTTTGCTTAACATAAATTAATGTATAAAGTCACATGCTTCTTATATTTACTTCTCTGATGCTGGCCTGAGGTTCTTCATGAGAATAAACATGTTTACTACTAAAGAATGAATATAAAATTCCTTTTCATGTAATAAGGAATTCACAGAAAAGTTTACATGGCAAATTTGCACAATGGCATTTGGTGAATCTCGCTCTGACATAACAGTGCATTTTGTTTGAAGCATTTTTTAGAGGTTTTTATCAGAGTAACACATGATACAAAATTTAGGAAAGAGAAAGGGCTCAAGGAAGATTCTCCATTTGTAGGTAAATGGAATTATAGGTATTATATGTAAGTACTGACCCTTTCCCTATAAGACAACAGTCCTATACATTTTCTTCATACTGGGGAAGGTGGTTGAGAGGAAATGAAATCTTTCATTTAATTGCTTTTACTTACAGTTGAAGTCAGAACTATTAGCCCTCCTGAGTTATTAGCTGAAAAAAAGAAAACTGCTTTTATTTTAGCTGAAATAAAACAAATAAGACTTTCTCCAGAAGAAATAATATTCTAGGACATATTGTGAAAAATTCCTTGCTCTGTTAAACATCATTTTGAAAATACATAAAAAAGAAATTCACAGGAAGGTGAATAATTTTGACATCGACTGTATATCTGGGATCCCCCACAAGAGATTTTGATTCCTAATTGGTGAGATATATAACCTTTAACAGAACTTTGTATGAGGCAGGATATGTCTATCAATACTTATGAATGTACAGTAAATAATATTGTATCTAGTGACCCTGATATCTATATTATATGTCTTTTTGTTCTTTTGTTGTCATTTGGATGTGTTCTTTATTCTGTTTTGTTTGAAAAATGAAATATATATACAAAAAATGAGGAAAGCAAGATTAAAAACAAAAAGTATTTGAATAATATCATTTTAGATTTAATTTTCATTCTTGATGGCTTATAGCACTATAATAATTCATAATCTCTTCCCTTTTCAAAATGATGGACATCAAAGATGGTAACAGCAAATACTGCATCTGAGCTACCTGATCTTTATTGAATTTGTTGTCAAAAATTAAAAATACAATCACAAATTAAAGCCGGCAGTCATACCGAATTTTAGGAAGAGTTAATATAGTTAATTAATTTTTAAAAAACAATCAGACCTGTTGGTTTGGATGTAAAATCACCTCCTAAATGGTTAAAAGGGCCATTAATGATCCCTTCATTGTAGTGGACACAATACATTATAGGCTTAATTATCACAATTATGCTAACATCACATTTTTGGCACAAGAAACCTTGATTAAGTTGGCTTAAGGATTAAATATAAAATACTACAAAGTGTATGGTATTAAACTGGCTCATCTTAATTGTCCTTGAAATGCAGTCTCTGAGCAGAGGACTCCACCTTAGCTCACCTCCACAGAGAACGCAGATTACAGGATTCACATCAAGTCATCTGGGATCCCACTAACATCAAGACAAAAGGCTTTCTCGGGGGGGTTCCGCTACAGTGAGCAGATCTCTGAGGTAAAACTTGTACAATAAACATACATCATGTATCCAGTGGCTTGTGCACTGATAACACACGCAAACTTTGAAGGGCTATTAAAGGGATGGTTCTGAGTTTCTTTCTTCTGTTGAACACAAAAGAAGATATTTTGAGAAAAGCTTCTGTAGTTTTTTTTTTTTTTTATTGTTGTTGTTCCTACTATGGAAGTCAATGTTCAGCTTGCCTCTAAATACATATTGTGTTTAACAGAAAAAAAAAGAAATACTTAATGTATTTTTTGCCAGCCTGATCTTATGAGGAGATATCTTTTTTTTTTTTTTACTTTTTGGCATTCATACAATTTGTAAGTATGATCATTTATAACAAATGTACAATTTTTAAAACAAGCCCTTCCATCAATCGCTAAACATAAGAATATACGATCAAACTAATTCATAAGAATAAGCCACTAAATACAAAGTTTACGAATGGCCTTGAGATTGTGTTGGAGATTCAGATCATCAGAATGAAAAACAATGCGATGTTCAGAAACCAGAGAATTACTTCAGCATTGAATTACAAATATAAAATGATGTTTTTGTTGATTGCGCTGAGCTTAAAAACAGCATATGTTTTTGTGCATTTTGAATTTCTGATACGAAAACGAATACTAACACTAATGTTAAAAACATCAACACGTGCAAATTTTATGTCAAGTCAAAATATTCAAAAAATCTTATATGAATAATTTCTAGACAAGCAAAGAATATTGTCTTGTTATTAGAAACATCTTGTCAAATTTAAGTGGGTTTTTCCTTAAAACAAGCAAAATAAAATTATTTCAAATCCAATTAAATTAAATCAAAAACAAGGTTATTTTGCTTTCACCATTGGCAGATTATTTTGCTTGTTTTAAGGAAAAACTCACAAAAATTCGACTCATTGGGCTCTGTTTTAATCATCTAGGTGCAAAGTCTAAAGCGCATGATGTAAAAGCAGTAAGGTGGTGTCCAAATTCAAACTTGCTATTTTAAGAACAGGAAAATAAGCTTTGCGCCCCAGCGCATGGTCTAACAGGGTTTTGCTTATTCTCTTAATGAGTTATAGGTGTGTTTTGAGAATAAACCAATCAGAGTCTTATCTCACATTCCTTTTACGAGCCAGTTGCGTCGCGACATGGTGCATTTGTTTTTTACATGGCAGACTTTAAGTGGAAAAACTGAACGCTTCAGAAAACAGTTAAACAGACCATCTGCATAAGGATAAAGCATGAGCCTCATTCATTTGGCCTCTTTACTTTCTCTTTACTTTTTCTCATTACTTTACTCCTTTATTTTCGTGGATTAAGGAAATGGTGGAAACTCACTCCCCTGAAGACCTCCATTAGCCTACATATTTAATTTTGTCTGTTAAGTCTGTTAAGTCTACCACCGTCTGGTTCGCCTCAGCAGCCAAATCTGACCTCCGTAGACTACAGCGAATAGTCCGGACTGCTGAACGAATCACTGGCACTACCCTTCCTACAATTCAAGAACTGTACTCTTCCACAGTGAGTAAAAGGGCTCGCAAAATCACCCTGGACGCCTCGCACCCAGCACACTTCCTGTTTGAACTGTTACCGTCTGTCCGGCGCTACAGAGCACCGAGCACAAAAACTGCCAGACACAGAAAAAAATTTCTTTCCTCAGGCCATCTACCTCATGAACAGTTAATATTTCTCCTATCGTGCAATAAATGTGCAATACTTTCTCACACGCACTTGTACACAGCACCTTATAATAATGCAATACTTTTCCTTACGCATTTGTACACAGCACCTTATAACAATATATAATGCAATACTTACTCTTTTGCACACAGCACCTTATAACCTGTATATTTATAACAAATCTGTACATACATTTCAACATCCAGATCGTTGGACTGCATCTCTGTTTAATGTCTATTGTCTTCTTTTATAATATTTATTCTGTGTTGTCACTTGTCACTTTATGTACACTGGAAGCTTCTGTAGCCAAAGCAAATTCCTTGTGTGTGTGAAGCACACTTGGCAATAAAACTGATTCTGATTCTGAAGTGCAAAGATTTGTTTCAACTATTACTATTCTAAATTCAATTCTAGTTTCCGAAGTGTGGTCAAAAAATTGAGTTATCCAAACACATGTCCTTTTCTTATGCCCCATTTGGTCCAAAACCCAACAGGTGGACGAATCGAAACTAGTTTTTATTCAAAATAATGTAAATATGCATAATAAACAATACTGCAATTAATAATAACATTATACAAATGCAAATTGTCATGAATAAACTGAAAAAAGAAGGCATGGAGGTGGTGGTTTTTATATTTATGTAGAAAATAATTATTTTTGTAACATTTTAATACTTTATTTTGTTTTATATGTAAATATATTTGTCTATTGCTGTACATTCTTCGTGTATCAAGTGTTTGGACCTGCGTAGGCACATAACTAACATTACACAACGACCAGCTTTTACTTGGTCAATGGCACAGTCTATTACAGTTTCTCAAAATAGCAATGTGCCAACAATATGCCTTAACATACCTCCTTTTTGACCCAACACACCCATGAGTCCACAAAGTGGTGCAAATAGATTTGCTTTTTACAAAACGTGGCAAAAAAACAAGAAAATTAAAGCTGCCCTGGTCTGAAAAATCGCAACAATTGCCATGCCATACACGTCTTGTACTTTATTACGCCGGGTTTATGATAGGGTCTTTAACTCAAGAAAACAAGACAATATTTTTTGCTTAGTCAAACAATGCTTCTTGATTAAAGAATTGAGATATCTAAACTACCTCATACCTCAAGACACCAATTTAAAAAGCGCTTAACGTAAAGGATATATAATATAAATTGCAGAAGTCAGAGAGAGAATAATATGAATGGAAGTGTGCTAGTGTTCAATATAAATGAGTTTACAGGTGTGTGTCTAGGATTTAGCTGTCTGCAATTCCTGTGTGAAAGAGAGAACGATCGACAGTGCACTAATCAATATCTATCCCAAAGCACATAACCTGGAGAGACTCAGGGATATACAACATAAGCCAGTAGAGGATGCAAAGGACGATATGACTTTGTAAACGGTTCAGTTTCTAGGAGAAAGAATTTTACCAACAATCAGACATGATTAAGTATTTGACCAATCAATAGAGAGCGAGCTTCTTTTTTTATTAGTCTCAGTCTCAGATGGCATATCCACAGACCAGTAGTGAGGACAGAAATTTGAAGTTTTCTGAAATACCGAGGAAACTCCAGTGCCTACTTTCAAAATTAAGCAAATAATTTTACAATACATGAGATAAAAAGAGCGATGTTAATTTAGACAGCTGAAAATGGCATTATTTGGTCTGAAAGAGAATAAATGTCAAAATTATGATACAAAGATCCTTCTTCTAGCAATCCTTGTTTTGCTTTATGAAACCAATCTTACCTTTGTACTGAATTTTGTTTTTGTTTTTTGTTAATCTTAATTCAGCTATTAATTTAGTTATTTATTGTTTATTTATAGAATAATTTATAATCAGTAGTCAGCTATGTAATTTATAATTAGACTTTTTATAGAATTTACCATTTCAAATTAATTACCTTTTTAAATTAATTACCATTTCATTATTATTATTATTATTAGTAGTAGTAGTAGTAGTAGTAGTACTGTACTTGACCCACACCATCATAAACTAATATGACTGTGTTGTACAAATACTTCAATCATTAATTTTCCTTCGGCTTAGTCTCTGATTTATTAGGGGTTACCACATGGAATCAACCGCCAACTATTCCAGCATATGTTTTACACAGCGGATGTCCTTTCAGCTGCAACCCAGTATTGGGAAACACCCATAGACTCTTGCATTAACACACACTACAGCCAATTTAGTTCATCCAATTCACCTATACTGCATGCCTTTGAACTGTGGGAACCGTGAACACGAGGCAAACATGTAAACTCCACACAGAAATTCCAACTGGCCCGGTCGAAATCGAACCAGCAACCTTGTTGCTGTGAGGCGACAGTGCTAACCACTGAGCCACTGTGCCACCTGGTACAAGCAATAAAAATAATAATTTTTCAATCGGTATTTGTTTTCAAGATTACGACATAAGAGAATGACTCAATTTCAAGGATTTTAATGTCATTGTATGATGACGCAAATCAGCCTTTTTTCATAGCTATTAGTGTATTAACACCTGTTGGCTTTGTGGTCAAACAAGCTCTATAAACAAACAAACTATAATGTTATAACTCAAATTATTTAATAAACAAATTTTTAATCATACTTTGTCTCCTGTTTCTGCTCATCTTGGCTGATAGAAAACAGTTAATACAGTTTTGGGTCAGATACAGTACCAGAGAAGACTTGCTGTTAACAGGTTTTGGGTATTAGACAACTCTGTTGGCAGCTTGTTTGAATCTCAAGCAAAACTTTTCTGACAGGATCTTGGATCCGGGGGTAGATCTGATTTATCTGGCATGGAGATTGCGATCTAACACAGCACAGAAAAGAGGCACACAACTGAAATCCACTCAGCAGATCTTACTGACTGTGGAGGGTTTTACTTTTAGCCTAAAAAAACTATTTTATGGCTCATTTAATTGGGTGAAGCAGCTGTCAATCTAAGTGAGTGCCACCATGGCCCTTATAATTGGGCTGAATGATAACATCAACATAAAATTGCATTTGTGAATTAGCAAAAACTGCAATTGGCTTCCAAGTCATATGAGGAATGTACGGTGATGTGATCAGGAGTAAATCTCCTCCAAAGGCCAGAGGGCGCTCTCAGGAGTCCCATAGAACAACGTATCCCTAAAAATATTCCTCTAAACCAGTGTTTGTCAACCCCATTGCTGGAGGACCACCAGCTCTGCACATTTTCCATAGCTGCGTCCCAAATGACACACTATACACTATGCACTTATGCACTATGTACTTATGCACTTACACACTCAACAGCATAGTATATGCATGTAGTGCTGTCCCAAATGGAGCACTAATGGCTTTTTTACTAAGCGGAAGTTCAAACCGTTTCCCTGATGACGTTTGACGGTTGCCAAATTCATTAAATAAATGATCAAAATTCCAAATAATACCTGTCATGAGTATAACCGCATTCACCATCGGGAGGCGCTATAATCACTCTTACAGGAGAAATTTGTTTTCACAATCCAAAATAAATTAAGTTATCCAACATGTGCGCACGATAGCTCCGCCTCTTCCGTTACGTGCACGAAGCTCGGGTCGTTGAGTGCGTGAAGTGTCCATCATTACACACTTCATATTACCGGTGGAATGAGTGCATCATCCGGGTAATATAAGTGCACTTATTATTGTTAGAGTTTTCAGTGTGAACGCACTTATTACATTATTTATACTACAAAATGGCGTAGAAAAGTGCACAAGTATGTGATTTGGGACGCAGCTCATGTGTCCTTAACCAAACACACCTGATTCAGATCATCAGTTCGTTAGCAGTGACTGAAAGACCTTGGTGTGACAGACAAAGGAGGCAAGACATGCGGTGCTGGTGGTCCTGTAGGAACGTGGTTAAGAAACAGTGCCTTAAAGAAACCCAGGAATTACCAGTCCATGGGAAATCCTTAAAGCGTGGGACAAACAGAAGAATAAACCGCTTTCATTTGATTGAATTGAAATAATTTACCTGATAATAAAGTAATTAATGATGCAACGCCTTTGTTTCTGCTTATTAGAATTCCATTATCAAATATGTTACATGCTTTATTCTGTGTAAGAGGACATAATTTCACAGAAGGACTTATTTCAAACACTCGACTGAAGTTGTGAAGTGTGTTTTGTATGAAAATGCCATTATGTGCTGTATTTGCATGTTGTTTCATGGTTAACATTAGCAACATTTACTTAAAAGGGCCTTAGTTCACCGATAATCTAACAGCTGTGAATGTCCCAGAGTTATATATTTTCAGATCATTTGTGATTTGAGTATCACATGACAATATGCTCTGTGTATTAAATGCTACTCCTGCTGAACACACGTGATTACAGAGACGGTGTACTTACATTTTATCCTATCCATCAGATTATACAACCAAAACTGTATTTGAATGGTTCTGAGGTTGTAGTTAGGGGAAATATTACAGCTTCATATCACACTACTCCACATTAAAAATTACACTGGTACAAAAGTCTGATGGGTAGCATACTGTGTTATCAAAATGTACTACCTACTTTTTGAATGGGAGGTAGGACAATTCGACAGAACACTGGCTTTTATAAACAAACGCACATGACAATCAAGTACAACTTATCATCAGCCCAAACTTATAGCCTCACAAATGCCACAAACCACACAGTCAATTCACTGGCTCATTCATGCTAAATACAAACACACAACTGCAAAGACACCACAAATGCTGTGAGTCAAAGCGGAAATGGCAGCAAAGGGTTTCAGGAACAGACTTGATAAAGTGAGAGCATATGGAGAACACTACACTGACAGAACTTATAGGTCTGTTTACTTTGAGATGGTTCATAGCACTGAAACTTGGCCAAAATAAGGTGCAAAGAGACCAGGCTTGTAATCAGTCAAAAGTCTGTGTAAGTGATGCTTTCTTCACTGAGGTTTCTTTCTGCCAACATTTTGACATTCATTCAGAGGGAGAGCTATTGCTGCAGTTTAGACTTTCACTAAAATTATTAAATAAAAAAAAAAACATTTTCTAGAAAAGTAGAAAATATGGTTTTGTTTTCAGAAAAAAAAGAAGTCAAAACTTTATAAAGGACTTTCTCCTTAAAACAAGCAAAATGATTTGTCAATGGGGTAAGTAAAATAAAAAATTAATAATAAATAATAATAATAATAAAAGAAAGTTTATTTTGCTTACCTCACTGAAAGATTACAGTGTATGTTTTAAGAAAAAAGTTACTTAAAATGTACTTGTTTTTTTGTTTTTTTTAATGAAAATGCTTCAAGATTTAAGAATGCTTAGGTATTTGGACAATAAACAAGATTCTCTCAAAACGATCAAGCTCTTTTAAAAGTTTAAATTAATAGTAATAATAAACTTGTTTCATCAACTTGTTAAATTTTTCAAGATCTTTTGAAAAATTGACAGATTAAAAATGTGTTTTTTACTTGAAAAATCCGACTGGAACTCTCAACAAAAAGTGTCAAACATTCTTGAAATAGAAAAACAATTAAAAACTAAATAAATCAATAAATAAAACTAAACTCTTTCCTCTCAGAAAACCCACAGGTGCCTAAATCCAAAATTAGTGTTTCAGGGAAAGTTAACATGTCATTCAGATTCATTCATAACAAAATCATAAGTCATACGTTATGGAGATTCATAAAGATAAACAACTAAATCATAAGTCAGGATTCAACAAATTTCTAAACAATGAAATCATAAGTCCAAGGCACTCAAAAAGTGAAAAAAATTAAAAAGATTTAAAATTATTTTAATTTTTTACACTTACTTTGAGTGCCTTGGCCTTATGATTTCATTGTTTAGACATTTGTTTCTATTGTGATTTTAACGTGAAGCTCACAAGTTTTTCCAACATTTCTACTTTAACAGTGCCACAAATGAAGCATCCAATTCCTTTTATTTGTCCACTCAAAAAATTGTTTCTCTCTGTTTAAACTACTAATTTAAAATGAGTCGAAACAACACAATACTTAAGGTTTTTAATCATTTTTACAAATTTAAATTGATTGAACAAAAAAAGTTAAGACAACTTAATCGTTTTTACAAATTTAAGTTGAATGAACAAAAACAGTTAAGTTAATTTAATCGTTTTTACTAATTTAAGGTGATTCTACAAATAACAGTTGAGTTAACTTTTTTGTTCAATCAACTTAAATTTGTAAAAAATTATCATCAAGTCAATCAAAAATTACTTGTATAAAATAATCAAGCAATCAATTTTACAAATTTAAGTTGATTAAACAAAAAAACAGTTACGTTAACTTGGTCGCTTTTACAAATTTAAGTTGATTAAACAAAAAACAGTTATGTTAACTTAGTCGTTTTTACAAATTTAGGTTGATTGAACATAAAACAGTTAAGTTAACTTAATCAATGTGTGTTGGGACAACATGAAGGAATTGTGTGCAACCCAGCATTTTTTTTTTTTTACAGTGTATCCTAAACCGGTCCAAAGCAACAAAAT
>CAIGQQ010032722.1:0-15765 GCA_903798035.1 Danio albolineatus | reverse complement strand
TATCTATCTATCTATCTATCTATCTATCTATCTATCTATCTATCTATTGATTATTTTTATATCCTTATATCCATCATTATATCTGTCATTCTATTGTTCTACCATCCATCCACCCATCCAGCTTGATTTGCTTTTTTTTTTTTTTTTTGTCGTGTATATATATATTTTTTGCCACAAATTGGTTTAATGTTATATTCATTATTATATTCAATGTTTTAAAAAGCCACAAATTGGTTTAACTTTATATTTGACAATGACATTCAACTATTAAAAAAGTCTCCAAATGCTTTGAAGCCATTTTTATAACATGAAAAGAAATCTGATCTTCAGGAGGTCGACACCAACCCATTCAATGCAAGCCACCATCAGTGTTTTCCTCCAATTTTCTTTCCCCTTCCATCTTGAAACGATCTCAAGTGCGTTTAGCGTATGCCAGATATCTGCGTCATAATGAAGTTATTATGTAGGTGTTGATATTGTGTGTGTGTTTTTACTGCAGCTCACTTGGCCTCCTTGTAAAACAGATCAAGTTGAGTGTTGCGTTCTGAAAACTTTCCGGCCGCTCCCTAATTGACAGTCTTACAAGACTTTGGTGTAAACGAGAGCCCTAATTACTAGCTAACTAGGCATTAGTTGCTATTCAGCCAAACGGCAACCCTTCAGATTACAGTGGGAGCTTGAGCTAGTCAAATATTTCCCAGCAAGGAGTTGATTTGTCTTAGTACACATGGCGTTTCTCTCTCATTAAGATGAAAGATGTTTGGGAGTCATCTCAGCGGGTCGCGGCTGTTCGAGATGTTAAAGACGGGCAGACGTTTCCACATGTTAACTGCATGACTATTACCGCTGATTACCTCAATAAACTCTTACTTGCTTCTAGAGGAAATGAATCGCACCGAATAATCATGTTCGGTCATCCTGTGAAGTCATTTAAAAAAAAAAAAAACTTGGAATTATCAGGATCGTTAAATGTTTTGGAATAAAGCTTGAAATAAAAGTTCATTCATTCATTTTTTTTCAGCGTAGTCTCTTTATTAATCACGGGTTGCCACTCGCCACAGCGGAATGAACTGCCATCTTATCCAGCATATATGTTTTATGCAGCGGATGCCCTTCCAGCTGCAACCCATTACTGGGAAACATCCATACGCACATACACTACAGACAATTTAGCTTACCCAATTCACCTATAGCACATGTCTTTGGACTGTGGGGGAAACCGGAGCACTCGGAGGAAATCCACGACAACACAGGTAGAACATGCAAACTCCACACAGAAATGCCAACTGACCCAGACGAGGCTCGAACCAGCAACCTTCTTGCTGAATGCGATTGTGCTACTCACTGCGCCACAGTAACGCCCCAAGGTAAAACAACTGTTTTCTATTTGAATTCCATTCATTTTCCTTCAGCTTAATTCCTTATCTATTAGGTGTCACCACAGTGGAATGAATCGTCAACTATTGAATTGCCGCCCGTGAATTTGAATTTCTAGTATTTGATTAAAATATTTTAATTGTCAGCCACTACTCTAATCTTTGGTGTCACATGATCCATTAGAAGTCATTTAAATAAGCTCATTACTAGAAATAATGACATAATAAAGGACTGACTATGGCCCAATCCCAATTCTATTTTAATACCCCTTCTCTTTCCCCTTGGCCCTTACAACTGAGGGTTAAGGGGAAGGGCTTCAAAACTTACCCCTAAGAATTGGGACAGCACTTCAACACCTGCACAGGTCATCATGCGTCATCGCGATCTCTTGCTTCATATGAGATCAGATGATCGCGACTGCTGGAGTTATTCCAGTTGTGTTATTGTTTGGTGTTTATCTTCAGGAAATCACTGAAGGCGTTTATTATGTTATCATAACGATCTAATGTAGCAATAAGATCGTAACTGTACTGTGTATTTACACAGTGGCCATATTTATCTGTGTAAACACACGAAAACAACATTAACATTATAGCAGACACTGTAAAAAGCTCATTCCCAGCCACTAGACATTACTGACAGGGTATTCGAGTGTCATCGAGTGTCAGAATGTTGTGGGACTGCTGTACAGGAGTTATGATTATGGATTATAGATCGCAAAATTTAGCGTTTTTTTGCTTCTTTTTTAAAGCATGACGGTAAAACATGAACGCGGTTATGAATATATTAAAAAGTGTTTGTTTGTTGTAAAAATTCGTAATAATGACATAAAATAGTAATTTGTGGATCTCCTTACTTCCGGATTCAGCTATTCTGCCGCTGTGCCAGGTGTATTCTGGGACATTTTCTTACCCCTCCGTTTTAAGTGTGGTCCTGAAAAATCTTCGTTCGAAGGGGTGTATACCTCTTGCACTTAGCCCTACGCCTTTGTAAGAGTGTTTTTTTTAACTACAGCGGTTCTGAACTGTAGTTCTGCCGAATGACAAAAAAGTTATCAGTATGATGGTAAAAAACTGTACATTCTAGTCAAACCATCCTTATCTTATACCAAAAACGGAAATAAGGGCAGTATTAATAGCTTTAAATGTGGGAGAGCGTCGCTATTATGTGATTATATTGTACTGCAATATGGAGCCATTAAATGTTGATGTTAAATCAAAAGTAATTGACAAATACTTGAAAATGAGATGATTTAATGACAATAATTCTCTATGGTTACAACTGAATTAGTTACAAATAACTGTATTAACAATAAAACATGAAATGATAAAAACATATGATAATAATTGTACCCAGCTTAAATGCAAATAAAAGTTACCTGAGAGAGAGAGAAAGGGAGAGAGAGAGGGGGGGAGGGAGAGAGATAGAGAGAGCCCAAGCAGGCGAAGCCAGAAGGGCAGGAGAAGAAAGAGACGGAGCTCTGTTTACCCACCTATTTGTAACTTTCTTGACCATGTGACCAAAGCCTAAATACTGAGACATTCAAACTGACCAATCAACATGTGACTACATCATCAAACTGGATTTCATCAGGAATTTGTGTGAGCCCTCTTTGGTGAAAAACACATGTTCTGCCATATAAACAAATGCATATAATAATTTTCATCCCTACGCCTTCAAGCTAAAGAGAATTGGGACACCACTACCCCTTGACGTGAACGCGCAAAACGAGGGGTAGGGGTAAGGGGAAGGGCTAAGGGGTAGAATTGGGATTGGGCCTATGTGTCAGATGTCTATGATTAGCATTTTAGTGTAGAAGTAGTAAAAAAGACATCCAGACACTCTGTGGAATTATGACCAAAGTCATGCACATCACGGCGCTACTTGTCAACCTGTAAATAGGACCTTCCCTTGAGGACTTTCGGCAGAAATTTCTTGCTCTTGTGTTACATCATCCGAGCCTCTCTGCCAGCGAGAAAAGCTCTTGGCAGATCTGTAAGAATCGGGCTGCCAGCTCTCGTCAGCCGCAGCGTTTCGGTCAATACTTCAATTTATGGCTCTTCTCACATGCAGAAAGCGATCTCTTAATTCATGATGAACCTGACGTTTCCCATGCGCAGTCTCTATTCTCTGTGTCCTCTGGCCAACGGGTGTACACAGTTGAAGTTAGTTATGAGCCCTCCTGTGAAATTTCCATTCTTTTATAAATATTTCTCAAGGAGAGAACAACACATTTTTAAACACAGTAGTTTTAACAAGAGCTTGCCAAAATATTTGACTTTTAATTTTGCAAGATAGCACAGGACGCCAACATGATGTCAGATTGACGTTGTACGCAGTGTTAATTTTAACAGCAAAATTTGATTTAGTTTTAGGCCCCGTTTACACTAGTGCATTTTCGTTTTAAAACGCATAAGTTTTGCTACGGTTACGCCATCCATCCACACTACGCCGGACCATCCATCCAGACCAGCCTGCACTGTAAACACTGTATTTTTTGATAGCCATTGATGTTATATATTCATTTGTTTCTTTAAGTAACAACTCGACCTCGTCGTCTGCCCTCAAAAAGACCTCTCTTGCTTTCTTGTCGCCACAGCGAAATGAACTGCCAACTTATCCAGCATTTTGTTTTACACAGCGGATGCCCTTCCAGCTGCTTCCAGCTGTGTTCTGGGAAACATCCATACACACTCATTTACACTCACACTATACGGACAATTTAGCTTACCCAATTCACCTATACCGCATGTCTTTGGACTTGTGGGGGAAACCAGAGCACCCGGAGGAAACCCACGCAACCACGGGGAAAACATGCAAACTCCACACAGAAATGCCAACTGACCTAGTCGAGGCTCGAACCAGCAACCTTCTTGCTGTGAGGCGACCGTGCTACTCACTACGCCACCGTGGCGCCTATATATATATATAGGGTTAGGGTTAGGTATATATATCAGTCATAGGTATATATATCAGTCATATATATCAGTCATCGGGTGAACTTTTAATGACATAAAAAATGGGCCCATGGCAGAGCCTTGCTGAACACTTTGTTAAAAAATAAAGAAACCATGGTGCTCACGCCGACCCAAGTTCGATTCCCGGCTTGAGGTCCTTTGCTGACCCTTCCCCTCTCTGTTCGCAATACTTTCCTGTCTGCAACCTCTAGAGTCCTTTTCAAATTAAGGTGAAAAACCCCTAAAAAATAATTATTAAAAAAAAATATTAATTGAGAAGGCATCATTAGGAAAGTGTGTTAGGAAATAAAAGAACAAATGTTAAGAACTTCTGTAAATTCATTTTAAATTAGGCATGATATTGGATAACTGCTTTGTTCTGTAGCCAATCAGCAAAAGATTAAGGGGACTAATAATATTGACCTTGAAAAAAGTATAAACTGCTTTTATTCCAGCCAGTCTAAAAGAGATACAACTTTCTCTAGAAGTAAAAATATTATAGGAAATACTAAATAAATTCCTTGCTGTTAAAAATTGTCTGGGGAGTGTTTATAAACGTAACCTTTAGGGTGCTGTCACATCTGTGGTTCGGTTCATTTGGTCCAGATCAAGAGCAACGAATGATACATTTTCACACCACACTGATTGCTTTGCTCTGAACCAGTTGAAATGAATCAAAATGCAGTCATGTGACCAAATCCACATCACTTATTGGCCAGATGTTATTGAACATATTTCTTAAACTGCTTTTCAATTGGTCAGAATTAACGTAGAACTCCCGCTAGTAAACAAACCGGCAGACACAAAATGTCGCTGCGCTGGCTGATTGTATCCCTGCTCATAGTCTACTATATAGTTTGTAAACATCACTTTAGACAAACTATACATTTCCAGAACGAAGCGCGGCTGCGGCTGGAAAACAATGTTTTAATGCATTGTAATCGGTGAAGGCATTAGGAGGAGGTGTGAATAATTTAGCTAAACTGCAACACGGTCATCTTCCGGAAATATTACCAACGATCCATCAGGCAATGGTTTTCCCTCTCTCTCTCTGTTAAGAATTGTTGGTAAAGCGCTGTCAACAAATACTTTTCCTCCAAACCCCATTAGATGGGACAGCGTATCGGACTACGGCAGCTGGATTAGTCCAAAAAGATGCAGTACTTTTTGTGGTTGGGTCAGTTTTAGTTTGGATCATGTTCTCACAACAAACGAACCACTCCAAGGTTTGTTTGAAAGTGTACCGAGACCGCCTCTTTCAGTAGGTCTCGTTACGCTTTTTTACATTCACACCTGCCCAAACGAACCGCACTAAGAGGGAAAGCGAACTCTAGTGCGATTCAACCGAACTAAATAAGGCAGGTGTGAAAACACCCTTAATTGAGATAAATAATTATTCTGCAAATTATATTTTTAATAACATAAATTGATTTTTACACTGAAAAAAATGGTTCATTGCATTTGTTTTTGACAATTTATATGGGCTGAGTTTAAGTGAAGTTTACTTATAAACTAATTTCGAGAGGAGCACGCGCTTATGTTCCTAAATCACTATAAATAACCAGAGTATCTTACCTTAGCCATCTTCGTCTTGAAGAATCCCCCTTCCACCCCTACTCCTCCCCTTTCCTTATCAGGGCAGCATGGAGGCCCAATGGTTGGCACCATTGCCTCACAGCAAGAATGTCACTGGCTCGGATCCTACCTGGCCAAGTCGGCATTTCTGAGTGGAGTTTTCATGTTTGCGTGGGTTTTCCCTGGGCACTCCGGTTTCCTCTCACAGACCAAAAACATGTAGCGTAAAGTAAATTGACAAACTAAATCATATCATAGATAAGCGTAGAATTCAGCATACACTCTCCAGAGCCATTCATAATCTACATTTTCCAAGGGGGGGAGTTCTCGAGACCTACCTGAACTCGGACTCTCCTCTCGCCCTGCACCTGGGGGGGGAGCCCCGTGCTAGAGGATCCCACGAGCTCAGGGCTCTCTCCCGGTGCAGGGCGAGAGGAGAGTCCGAGTTCAGGTAGGTCTCAAGAACTCCCCTCGAGAATTTAGTAAATACAATGATTCATTTTTTCCAGTGTACAGAAGTGTCCGTTATAAAAGTATAACTGTATATATAACTGTATTAAAATTACCCAATCATTCAAAGTAATGCCTTAAAATTTCTCACTCAATTCATTTTTTCTTCAGTAAGTACAGCCGTGTTTATAAATGTTTTCGAGACCTACCTGAGCTCAGACTCCCCTCTCGCCCTGCAACAGGGGGGAGCCCTGGGCTCGAGGATCCCACGAGCTCAGGGCTCTCTCCCGGGACAGCATGCCAAACACGCTTTATAATCAATCATCGGCAAGGGCGAATCCTTGAAACAAACAAATAAGCTGAACATGGAAATTCATCCCATATAAATTGTTTGCCACCGCTTACCTTAAAAAATGTAGTAAATACAATGAATCGTTTTTTCCAGTGTACAGAAGTGTCAATTATATAAGTATAACTGTATATATAACTGTATTAAAATGACCTAATCATTCAAAGTAATGCCTTACTTTACTTTTTAAGAGGACGTGCAATTTAATTCATTATTAATCTTTGGTCTGTTGAACATCACTTGGGAAATATCTGATAAAAAAAATAATACCAGAAGAGCATTTAATTTTTGAATTCAACTGTAAATATGTGTTTTAGCTGTGAGAGACCGTTCACCCGTCTGGACTGGCAGAGACATCGGCCCCTCAGGAAGCCCAGACTGGCCCCGGCTCTCCATGTTTACACACCTGGTGTATTTATGGAGACACTCTTTACAATGGGTCACTGTCATTCCCTCGAGACTCTGTTTACATTGCGCTCTCTTCAGAGCAAACGTTTACAAGAGTGAATGCTCTTCTGTGAAAAGAGGAGGAGGACAGTGACTGCGAAGTCTGTAAATTTCTCAGTTATTGTACTCTTTGGTTTGTTAGTCGATCTGTTGCTAAATGACGGAAAGTGCAACGTGATGAACAGCGTTATTTCAGTATCATTGATTTACGTTTTCGATTTTTTAAACTTAAATTTTGTAGGGGGGTGGCACGGTGGCTCAGTGGTTAGCACTGTCGCCTCAAAGCGAGAAAGTTGCTGGTTCATGTCCCGACTGGGCCATTTAGCATTTCTGTGTGGAGTTAGCATGTTCTCTCCGTGTTGGCGTGGGTTTCCTCCAGGTGCTCCGGTATTCCCCGCAGTCCAAACACATGCGCTATAGGGAAATTGAATAAACTAAATTGATCAATTTGATGTTGTATGGATGTCATATCATGACGTTAATATGATGTTGGATTTTAGTTAAAACCAATCAAACATCAAGACCAGCTGACATCGATATTAGACAATAAATTGACGTTTAAATTAGGTAACTACACAACATAAAACCAACCAAAGATAAACTTTTACTGGTCATAGACTTTGATGTTGTATGGATGTCGTTAATTATTGATATTAAATATATATGAAATAAAAAAATTGTATGGATGTCGTTTAAAATCATGACGTTAAAATGATGCTGGATTTTATTTAGTCAATGCCACAGGCTAAAACCAATCAAAAATAAACACCAGCTGACATCGGTATTAGACAATAAATTAAAGTTAATTACGCAACACAAAACCAACTAAAGATAAACGTCTACTAATGTTAAACTTTGATGTTGTATGGATGTCGTATCATGACGTTAATATGATGTTGGGTTTTAGTTAGTTAATGCCACAGCATAAAACCAATCAAATATCAACACCAGCTGATGCCAGTATCAGCTCCCAGCTGACATCAGTATGAGACAATCAAATTTACGTTAAGTTAATTACACAACACAAAACCAACCAAAGATAAACGTCTACCGATGTTAAACTTTGATGTTGTATGGATATTATATCATGACGTTAATATGATGTTGGGTTTTAGTTAGTTAATGCCACTGTCTAAAGCCAATCATATATCAACACCAGCTGACAATAGTATTAGATGCCAGCTGACGCCGTTATTAGACAATAAAGCGACGTTAAATTAGGTAATTACACAACATAAAAACAACCAAAGAGAAACGTCTACTGATGATAGACTTTGATGTTGTGTGGATGTCATATAATGACGTTAATATGATGCTGTATTTTAGTTAGTTAATGTCACAGCCTAAAACCAATCAAATATCAAAGTCAGCTGACGCCGGTATTAGACAGCAAATTGACATTAAATTAAGTAATTACACAACATAAAACCAACCAAAGATAAATGTCTACCGATGTCAACTTTGATGGATGTCATGATATTATCAACACAGGCTCATTGTGAAAACGTAGTCCCACAAACGTTTCTGGAGACCGTACATTAAGTGGTCAGAGGTACGTATGGCTGCGTTTCATTTTTTTTAAACGAACGCTACCGGGCGGTGTGACGCCGTTTCTTTTCGCGCTTACCAGCCGACCGATCACCTCGTGTGGACGACTTTCCCGCTGCAACCAGTTTGTCCCGTTAGCTCGCCGTGTTCGTCGGTGGACTCGAGACGCAGAGAGGAGTTGACCATGATGACGGGGTTTGAGTCCGGTGAGGAGTGCTTTCAGAAAGCAGGTAAGACAAAAACAGAATCCAAATAATGAAATAAAGCAGTAAATAACAGGGTGAGAATGTGGTAAAGTCTGAAAATGTGGTAAAAATGAGACGAGGGCTTTTATTTTATTCTGGATTGCTTTTTTGAAAGTTGTTGATTGGGTTTAGGGAAGTATGTGGATGGGTCAATCAATAAAATTTTGGTTGGGTTTAGGGAAGGGGGAGGGTGGGTCAGTCGATTGGATGGTCAGTCAGTCATTCAGTCAGCCAGCCAAACAGTCAGCCGACAGCGGCCTCTGGTGGGTTTATGCAAGAACAGCGGGTGCTAACGGCACTCGCGAGAGACATTTGAGATCTCAAAAAGCATCCGCAGCGGCCTCTTGTGGATTTGCGAAAACAAAAAGTGCAAAAAGACGTACCTGACGGGAAGTATTCCGCGGCCTCCAGAAACATACTCAGGACTACGTTCTCAGAATGAGCCTGGGTTGGATATTACTCTGATGTTGGATTTTAGTTAGTTAATGCCACAGCATAAAACCAATCAAATATCAAGTATTAAGTATTAGATGTCAGCTGACGTTATTATTAGACAACAAATTGACATAAAATTTTGGTCACCTGATATAACAACCAAAAGATTTTGTGCCTGCAGGGTTGTCATACAGTATATATAATATCCACATAATTCCATATATTAGATTTCTAAATGGGATAGACCTCAGAATAAATTAGTGCATATGCAAATAACCTTTTTTTGGTCACAAGAAAACACTGCCAGCTGAAATGTGCTTTAAGGATATTTAAATTCAATTCAAATCAATTCACCTTAATTTGTATAGCGCTTTTACAATGTAGATTGTGTCAAAGCAGCTTCACATAGAAGGTTCTAGTAAATTTAAAGTGTCAGTCCAGTTATTAGTGTTGGAGTTCAGTTCAGTTCAGTTCACTACTTAGAGTCCAAACACTGAAGAGTAGTCCATCGATGCGCAGCTCTAGCTGCAGTCTAGTCGCCGGAGGCTGGAGAACTTAAGCTCGTCTGTCCTTGGAGGGTCACAGGAATCCGTCCCTTGCTTGCTACTCCGCCAAGCAGCTGCTCGGGATACAGCCTGGTCCAGGATTATGGAGCCTTGGAATCATCTCGTCGCGGGTCTGGATCTTAAATCTTTTCTTCCCCGCTTAATTTTCATTTCCATCAAATATTAATGGCATCTAAACTAACCCGACCAAGCTCCATACAGAGTGCTTGTAAACATTTGAACAGCACAATGATTAACGCGCTCAGACACATGCTGGTACACACTGTGCTGCTTTTGAAACGCTGAATATACTGGACATCATCACCCTCGTATCATCATCTCCACCCATTTCCATCAGAGCAATGCTTCATTGCCGATGGGTGGACTGAGTGAAGCTCAAACACTGACGAAACGACTAGACAACTTCCATATGGATGGTTTTGACCACACACTGCTTTTAATTTAGACAGAACGATAAGAGATCATTAGGGGAAGTAGAGAAAGCTGTAAATTGTGATTTGTTTTAGGCTCATTATTGTAAAAGTTCAGTGTGTTCTAAACTGAGTGTGAAGGCTTGTGAATTACGACTGTGGGAAATGATGATGCTAATGAGACCACTGACTATGCTGGAAAAAAACAGATGCGGTGGAGGATGATTATGAGGATATGGCTCAAAAAGTTTGAAAGCGTCTTTTCCTGAAATCCTCTGACAGTTGCATGAGCTCACACTTTGTGTCATCAGAATTTCCGCAGATGCTCCTGCACGTATGAGTTTCCCCCAGAGATGCTCTATAAGGACATGCGTGGCGTTGCATTCCTTTGAGAACATCCAGTTGACTTTTCTGACCAGCAGATTAGTGTTTCACACCCCTCCGAAACCATTAAATTACATCAGACTTGCCTGCTTAGTGAAGATAAAAGAGCAGCTATAACTATGTTGTTTAAAACATATATAGTAATAAATTAAATTGTGTTTTATTTTATAGTAATGAGTTTTTTTTTTCAATATTGCCCAAGAGAGATTTTTTCAACACTTTTTAAAATATAATAGTAACTAATTTGTAATTGTTAATGTCTTTTTTCCTTGCCATGATGACAGCACAACATACTATTTTACTATTTATTTTGCAGGATGTTAGTAATCTACGGAGACACGGATGTACGGAGACCCAGAAGGGACGTGGTGGTGGGGGGAAAATTGGGTGGGAGAAAACAAAATGGGTAGGAGGAAAATATATATTTTTAAGTTTTTGCGTTCCCTCGCAAAGATGTTTTGCATTCCCTCACAAAACTGTTTTTCCACAAACACTTTCTGTTCACTTCATACATGTCAACCCTTCCATTTTTGCCAGAATTATCCCGTATTTTACCATTCTATCCTGCAATTATCCTATCATTACCCATATTTTCCCATATCTCTCATGTATTTTTAAATCTTGAAAGCATGCTGAAATTAATATCAAATGTCTGCATTCACTTTCCATTAACGCTGTGCGTCGATTATCACCCTTCCCATGCAACCTCTGAATCAGCGAATGCATAAGCCAATGACTGGTATAAGCGCTGACTGAGGCTCCGTATGATAAACTGATCCCAGATCAGCTTCTGTACACGCCATTTAAAGAGAAGCGAAAGTGCAGGACACTTTGATATTCGGGTGTGTGTTTGAACAGACAAATACTCTTAATGATATGTAAACATGTTTATTTACAACAACTAATTTTCTCTTAAATGAGCACAAACAATTGCTAAAGTAATGGAATGCTTTTATTGTAGATCTGCACATTCTTACTGTGATACCACTGTTATCACACACAAAAAACGAGAGATTCATCTGCTGCACTTCACTTGTTTGATAACAGAAGTGTCACTTTAAATGGTGTGTACAGAAGCTGATCTGGGATTAGTTTTTCATACGGAGCGCGTATACATCTGATTCAGAGGTTGCATATGAAGGGTGATGACCGACGCGCAGCTTTAATGGAAAGAAAGTGATTGCAGACATTTTTTATTAATTTCAGTGAGCTTAAAAAATACATCAGAAATACTTAATGATAGGATGATATCGGGATAGAATGGTAAAATACAGCAGAATCCCGACAAAAACAGGAGGGTTGACATGTATGAAGTGAACAGGAAATGTTTGTGGAACAACAGTTTTGCGAGGGAACGCAAAACAACTTTGCGTGGTAAAGAAAAACAGTTTTGCGAGGGAACGCAAAACTTTGCGAGGGAACGCAAAAACTTAAAAATATATATTTTCCTCCCACCCATTTTTTTTTCTCCCACCCAATTTTTCCCCCACCACCACTTTCCTTCTGGGTCTCCGTACTGAAGGGATGTGATGGTGGGGAAAAAAAATAGGTGGAAAAAATAAAAAACATATTGTAGAAAAAACGTATTTTTTAAAGATTTTGTGTTCCCTCGCAAAGATGTTTTGCATTCCCTCGCGTTCCCTGTTTGACAAAGATTTCCTGTTCACTTCATTCCACATAGCAAATGTTTTCTGGCCCAGCTACGGGCAACACAGTAAGTTTTCCCTTGGCCCAAGTACTGCAAAGAATGACGGTCCTGAAGTGGCCCGTAACTGGATTAAAGACAAGGGCCACCCATGGGCCATAACCGGCCTGAATCTGAGCCAATTTATCACCCTTAACTGGCCCTGAACTGGGCCAAAACAGGTTTATTATTGGTACTGATTCTCAGCTACCCACATAGCAAACGGACTTGGCCCAAATGTGGCCTCATTATGGCTCTGCTGGCATGTTGCCGGCACTGGCATGTATAATGTCAGCCGAATGTGAGCTGACAATGATGGCACTGCATGCATGACGGCAAACTACATTTGGGCCAGTTGTGTATGGGAGGTGCGTGGCCCAGATCAGTATAGCGATTGTTCATGTTGTTTAGGTAACATTAGGCTGGGTTATGGCTCAGTTTTTGGGGTTTCTGGTTAAAGTATAAACTTATAGCTGAGAATCGGTACCAATAATAAACCTGTCTTGGCCCAGTTCAGAACCGTCATTCTTGGGCGAAGGGAAAAGTTATTTTGTTAGTTATTTTTTTAGAAAACATTTGCTATGTGGGTATAAGTTGAGTCCTGCTGACACCGGACAACAGCTCAACAAACTGGGCTCAGCTCAGTCGGAAGCACCACCGAGAGCCTCCATCTATTGTGAAGTGAGCCTGACGTGTGAATGATCCATGTGTGCTGCATTTGGTGTGAACACACCAAAATAAATGATCTGTTTTTAGCTAAAACTTTAAAGATAATTTTTTGACTATAAAAAAGTAGTTTATGAGTCATTAATGGCTGGATCATTTTGTAAATTAACCTCTGATCATCAGATCACCGTGATTGATTATATATATCCATATATGCTCATGGATTTTCAATGAACAAGAGCTTGAGCTTGTCTGTTACACAAAATTGATGCTATATACTGCATAGTCCGTATAGTAGACCCAGAATATCACATGGAAGTCTAATTATATAACAAGTAAAAATAATAGTATATCTTTTTTTTGAGAATTGTTATCTTTTCTAAATCTTTCTTTGTAAATAACTGGATTTGAAACTCAAAATTGTGTTGAAAGTCTAAACGATGACGATATTTTCCTTTTAGAGGGAACTGCTATATTCTGTCACTCCTTACAGTAAGTCACTTTAGTCAGTTTTGCTCCTCAAATGGATTTAACAGGTCTGGTTTTGGATGCAGGTCACACTGACTCATCAAAGCTGGAAATGGGAGCATTTCCTCAGAAAATCTCATTATGTTTAAATGAGAATGAAATACTAAACTGCTTGTACTCACCAAAGCTCTTAGTTCTGATACAAAAAGCTATTTAAATAAATATATTCCAGTTTGTGCATGAAACATTTAGTTTTAGAACTAAGCATATATGAGTACACCCCTCACCAATCTCTTTTATTTTAATATTTTATATAAAATGCTATACAAAATTGTAATATTTGTATTTGTTCTTAATTTTAATTACACAAATATACACTACCTGACGAAAGTCTTGTTGTCGATCCTGGTTGTGAGAGCAACAAATGATAACTTGACTTCTAGTTGATCTGTTGGAAAAGTGGTAGATTTTTCCAGTGAATCGCTGTTGAACTGCATCCCGATCATCACAAATACTGCAGAAGACCTACTGGAACCTGCATGAAGCCAGGATTCTCACAGAAATCAGTCAAGTTTGGTGAAGGAAACATCATGGTTTGGGGTTACATTCGGTGTGGGGGCGTGCGAGAGATCTGCAGAGTGGATGGCAACATCAACAGCCTGAGGTATCAAGACATTTGTGCTGCCCATTACATTACAAACCACAGGATAGGGCAAATTCTCCAGCAGGATAGCGCTCCTTCTCATACTTCAGCCTCCACAGCAAAGTTCTTGAAAGCAAAGAAGGTCAAGGTGATCCAGGATTGGCCAGCCCAGTCACCAGACATGAACATTATTGAGCATGTCTGGGGTAAGATGAAGAAGGAGGCGTTGAAGATGAATCCAAAGGATCTTGATGAACTCTGGGAGTCCTGCAAGAACGCTTTCTTTGCCATTCCAGATGACTTTATTAGTAAGTTATTTGAGTATTGCAGAGATGTGTGGATGCAGTCCTCCAAGATCATGGGAGTCATACACAATATTCATTATTTTTCCACTGCAGCATGACTTTATATTCTATACTGGACATTATTTCTGTTCAGTGACAAGACTTTTGTCTAAGCAAAGTCAGACCTTACTGTCCTAATTAAATAACTACAAATCAAAGCATGATCATATTTTATTTTGGTAAATAAGCGTAATCTAGAGGCTTTTGCCTTTCATATAAGCCACTTCCGATACCAAATGATCAACTAGAAGTCAACTTATAATTTGTTGTTCCTAAAACTTGGATAGACAGCAAGACTTTTAGTAAAATATTTTATAACACATTTCATACCTGTCAACATTGGGATGTAAAAATAAGGGATATAAGTATTTAAACATGCACCCAAAACCCAGGCTTTCGCAGCGATTTAAATCGCGTGTACAGAATCCGTTTGGGAAACGGAGCGCGTCAGCTGACAGTCACGCACTGCTATGACTGTTTAGAGCATTGCATAGGAGGTGCGACGACACCTGTAATAAATAGGAAAGGGAATCGTGCCGTTTTTATCATTATTTCAATGTGTTTTCATGCCTAATAAAACGAAAGCACAGAACAGACTCACATTTAAGAGCAAGGGGCGGCCCCTGGTGGTTCGGCGGTATGGGTTGCGTATAGGAAGGATCGGCTCTTTAATGTTTATCGCCACCCTTCAGAGAAACACTGAAAATACGGGAGAAATACGGGAAAACACCTTTACGGGATGATATCGGGATAGAACTGTAAAATACGGGAGAATCCCGGGAAAAACGGGAAGGTTGACAGGTATGACACATTTACTAGCATTGCACAACTAATATCCCTTTATGTTTTGACAGATGTAGATCATTTTGATATCTGTTTGTGTCATCTCATCCCCTATCTTGTTTTTCCCACTATCACATTGCACCTTTAAAACTATTGTTTTGTATTAAAGTCCCTGAGTTCCTGTAGTTTTTTACAAATATTTCAAAATCTGTTTAATTTCTCTGACAAGCAGTTTATTAAAAAATCCACCATTGTGTTTGTCAATCCCATGTAGAGTTGCCTTCATTTCTGTGTAAAGCGAGAACATGACCAGGTCAGTATTTGTTCAACTTAGCTGATTAATGAATGTCAAAACAGCACGGGAATATGAATCATACATCATACCCACTGCTATCGTGATGCTTTGTTCGTGGATCTGGTTTGGTGAACCCTGA
>CAIGQQ010032720.1:715176-752779 GCA_903798035.1 Danio albolineatus | reverse complement strand
GGGGGGGGGGGGCGGTGAGGCTCTTGCTAGGTGTGGCAGCTAAAGGGTTGGGCTGGGGAATGGGCTTGGCGGACTCCTGCGGGAGTCGAAGCTCTGGGTGGCTCCGTGGGAGCCAGAGCTGCGGTGGGTGGGAGTGTCAGGGGAGCGGAGTATAGCTCGCGCTTGGAGGAGCAGAAGAAAGAAGTTAGCTAGGAAGCAGTGGGGAGGGGAAACAGGAGGAAATGGCAGAGTCGTGCTCATGCCCTTGAACTCTTGGTAGATGAAGTCGTCTGGAGAGTATCAGCTGGGCTTCTTTGAGATGGACAATAATAACAGGTAAAAACGCTTCTGCGGAGGCGTTTAAACTACTGTGGCTGTGATGGGGAGTGTGTCAGTATGTTAAATGGAAGTGTGTGTGAGCTCAGGCAGAGCGTCACTGCTGGCAGTGGTGCAGAGGGGAAATGGAGCTCAGCGGGGCGTCACTGCTGCGGCAGTGGGCAGGGGGGAAAAGAAGCTCAGCGGAGCCTCTCTGCTGCTGCAGAGGTGCGGTGGCAGTCAATGTTGGAAGGCAAGTACGCTTCCGCGGATGTGTTTTTGCTGCTGTGGAGTGTATTGGTAGTGAATGGCTAAATGGAGATGTGTGTGAGCTCAGGCAGAGCGTCACTGCTGCGGCAGTGTTACGGGGGGAGAATAAGGCTCAGCATAACATCTCTGCTGTTGCTGAGGTGCAATGGTAGTCAATATTGGAGCGTTATGGGTGCTCTCGCAGGAATGTTAAATACTGACAGCAGTGATATGTAGAGATGAAAGCAAATAAGGGCTTAGCTAGAGCATCACTAAGATGCAGTGGTGCAGTGGTTGAGAGCAGCTCAGTGAAACGTCTCTGCAGTTGCAGAGGTGTAGTGGGTCAGAAGGCAATGTGCGCTCCCACAGAAGCATTTACTGCTGTATTAGTGCGGGGAAGCGTGATGATAGTGGTATTTGGAATTGTAAGTGTATATGAGCTCGTTTAGGATGTTGCTGCTGTAGCAACTGAAACTACAGGCATCCTCTAAATGGTCAAAGCTGTTGTGAATGACAGTAAATAGAAGTATGGAACAGTTCAAGTTTTTAGGGAAAAGTTAAGAGGAAGAAAGGTGGTAGTTTGGAATGTGTGCGTGTGTGTTTGTTGGGGTGGGGGGGGGGATCAAAATATACAGAATGTTCATTGCCATTTGATCTGTTTGCTTGCTTAATAAAGAAAGAATTTCTTTATCGTGCAAAGTTTGATCAGATATGATGGGGTGGATAAAAATGGTGTCGGTTCGGAAACTCTCAATCAAAAGGCTAGTGAGAATTTGAAATCAAGGGTGTGGGCTGAGTGAGTGAAAATGAATCCTATGTATAGCGTGAAAGTGTTAAGAATGTATGTGGAGTGTAAAGGGTTGGATGAGGGTCAGTTTCTGCAGCTAGCTCTCAGGGTCTCTGAAAAAGAGAGAAACAGAAATGAAATTAAACATGGTACATGTACAACAGACATGAATTGTTTTAGCTGGAATCCATGAGAGGCATCTTAATAGGGGCATTGGCAACAAATGGAAGAGCCTTTGTTAATGGATGGTATGACAGCTTGTTGTCACGATGTGCAAGGATTGTAGAGGTGGGCCTTTGTTCTTCTGTAGTATGCAGATGAATGGAGAGCTGGGGACATTGGCTAATTGTCCTGGAAGTACCTCTTGAAGGCTGAGCAGATGAACAGTTGGCAGAATGAAGTTTTGAAAATACCTTAGTGATATAGAATTTGCTTAAAAGCAAATTGTCTAACACGGAGTTAATGGATGAAACATTACTCCATTTCTAACACAGAGTCAATAATGAAACATCTCTCCATTGTCAGAAACGTGCTTCTCCCACTTATAGCAGTCAAGCGGAAAGTTTGTTTCCTTTGTCTTTAGACGCTTGACTGATAAACACGTTTGTTGCAGACGTTTTGGCCCTAACGGCCTTCCATAGTTGCAGACGTTTTGGCTCTAACGGCATTCCATACACTGAATGCGCTTCCGCGACTGTTTTGGATGATGACGTTGCATCTCGTGGATGTTTATCGGCGTGTTGATATGTTGTGGACTAGGTTTTGGATCGGATTGCCTGGACGCTTGCAGTTAAACTATTTCAAACTGCTAGGATGCCATGGATTTGTAGACAGGCGGAGGCTTAACAGGTGTGTTCAGCGTTCTATTCATGCACGTCTCCTCTTTCAAAGATGTATCGAATGTTTAGGCGTCGTCAGAGAGTAGATGTTTTTGCGAGACTTCTAGAGTGCGATGTGTTACCGCGGGTGAACAGCTGGGAGAGCGGTGAGGGTTTGGCTTCGTTTTAATGGCTTAAATCACCGGCGTCTTGAGAGTTTAGATGGAGTTTGAGGACGGTGATCGAGTTTTGGACTGTGGTCTTGCTGGGTTGAAGACGCGGTCGATGCGTTGTGTGATGAAATTTGAAGTGGAAGGTTTTTGATGATGATGATGAAGATGATGCTGTTGTTGAAGTTGCTGGTTTTGAAGTAGTTGTTGTGGAGGTGATAGCAGTATCTGGCTGAAACGGAGCGTTCTTCAAGACGAAGATGTTGAGATAAGAAAACTTTGGTTATTTATAGAGAGTTAGGAATCATACGATTGGATAATCATACATTAGCTGAAGCTGTAACAGCTGTGAACAATCATAAGCACGTGATCCTCTCGAAATTTGTTTATGCATAAACTTCACATAATGTAGTTGAACTTGGTACTACTCATCCATTTTTCAACCAACACAAACTGTTGGTCCTGCAGGTCTGTCAGTTTCTCCATTTCATGGCTCAGGCGCCACATTCACCAGTCTGCCATATGCCGGCTCGATGGACTCTGCAGCAGCTCCTCTGATGCAGCGTCAGATCTCCATGTCTGCTCTCCGGCCAGATCTCCTGGAGGAAGTCAAGAATGTTTTAATCTCACCCGATAAGATCAAAATCCAGCATGAACAAATCATTGGCAAAGGTGACAATTCATCCGGCTAATATTTTGAATAGCATGTCATCTTTCCTTTCCACATGCTAATCTCAAATCTTTCTCAGGTCATTTTGGAACAGTGTATCATGGATATCTTACTGAGAGTGATAACAAAGAGATCCACTGTGCAGTCAAATCACTGAATAGTAAGTAATTTATCACTTTTGTTTAAACATTATTATTGTTTTATTTTATTTTATTATATAATTTTTGTTTTATTTTATTTTATTTTATTTTATTTTATTTTTTATTTTGAGCATTACAAATTAAGCATTACAAACTGAAATTCTACAAGTGAATTTAAGTATCAGACCATTTAAAAATATGGAATAAAATATTAGTCATTCTTAGTCATTCTTTACCAGTGCAAAATGAAAGATGCTTCTCGTATTCTTCTTGAAAGGGATCACTGATCTGGAGGAGGTGGAGCAGTTTTTAAGAGAAGGACTCTTTATGAAGGCCTTCCACCATCCTCATGTGCTGTCTCTTTTGGGCATTGTGCTTCCCAGTGACGGTCTTCCTCTGGTTATCCTTCCATACATGAAACACGGTGATCTCCGGCATTTCATCCGCTCACCAGAAAGGGTAAGCACATTCTGTCTTACTACTAATTAATTTGTACCAATGGGTCTGGAAAACATGACATTGGAGTTACATGACTCCAATTCTATTTATTTTTAATTAATTATTTATTTTTTTATTTATTTTTATTATTATTTTTATTTATTCATTTATTTATGCAGAAAACACAGACAACTGACAGTAGCCATCTTTAAAGCAATGCAGTGAATCGGAAAAATCGTGATAAAACTAAAATAAAATATTAATTAGAGTTAAAAAAGGAGAATGTTAGAGTCTTGCGTTTGTACTATGTAAATGCCTTTAATACATTTAACATGCATGGTTTCTTTTGAGATAAAACATCTGCACCATTTGACCATATACATTGTTTTATGCATTTATGTTTTTTGTTTATGTTCATACACATTTAAGGATATCACATTAACAAAGGCTGGATGGAAATGCCAAGATACACATAAAGTCTGCCTTTCTTAGTGCTTTCATCTAGCTTTTTTTGTGATATTCCAAAATGTGCATAAAATTATGTGGCTGTAAACAAAGCTAATGGACCACAGGGAAACGGTGGCTAAAATACAAAGGATAACAAAGAATGGAAGGACACCTGGAAACACAATCACAGACCACCAATCAGCATCAGTGACTGTACAAAATAACTACAGGAAAATGAACCAAATAGACTTACAAAGTAAAAGTCCACTTACAAGACAGGGAACATCTGAGAGTGTCATAGAAATACTGCTGAAATAGTGTTTGAATTGGTTTTTAAATTAATGACCCCAAACCCCATCACAAAACTTGCATTTTGAAGATACTGTATAAGCATTCAAAACTTACCATGTCTTATTTACACCCATGTCAATCATTGATATTTTGATGACATCATTCGGCACTTCAGCTTCTCGTCAGAAATTTTGTCCAATCTAATGCTGTCTAGATTCTTATTTATCAATTCCACTATTAATAGATGCTAAATCTGAGTTGCATGTTTATACAATGATTTTAATCTGGTGAATGGCACATGATGCACTATATAGCGGATAAATGATTCAAACTAAATAAATACTGGACGTATGCTTTGGGGTGAATGAAGTCTGTTTTTGCATTTGTATCATGCAAACCACTGTAGCGCACACAAAATGCTTGTGTCCTAAGCTGATCACAAAAATGAATTTTACACAAAATTCTAGATTCTAAAGCAATATGAAGGAGATTAAGCAGTGAAAAGGATGGGCAGACTCTTCATTACTATTTTTGTGTGACTGTTATAAGCCATTGGTATATTGAATAACGCTGCAGTTAAAGCCCTTATTAAAATGTTGCACTGAAAACTATAAAAATGTATCATTCATGTTTAGAGTCCCACAGTGAAGGATCTGATTGGCTTCGGGCTTCAAGTAGCCAAAGGAATGGAGTATCTTGCAAACAAGAAGTTTGTGCACAGGGACCTTGCTGCACGCAACTGCATGTAAGTAACAGATGAAGTATGCAAATGCCAAATTTTAATTAATAGTCTTTTTTGCTTTACAAGGTTTATAGATAAATGAATCCCTGAAATCTTTATGAATCCTATTTTGGTAGGCTGGATGAATCATTCACAGTGAAGGTGGCTGACTTTGGCATGGCACGTGATGTCTATGATAAGGAATACTACAGCATCCAGGACAGCAAGAGAGCGAAGCTGCCTGTCAAATGGATGGCTTTAGAAAGCCTGCAGACACAGAAATTCACCACCAAATCAGATGTGGTAGGTTTGAATTTGGACAATCTTTTCAAGAAACACAGTATAGAACTCAATAGATTTTTTTTCATTTAATTTTGTTTGTTACACATCTGCAAAGAGAAAATGTTTAAAGGGCTCCTATTTTACCCCTTTATAAGATAGAAGATAAGTCTTCAGAATGTTTCTGTTAAGTTTCAGCTCAAAATGAATGTGATTCTATGTGAATTTTGGAGTAAGAAAACGTAGCTGTTTTGTTGCCTGTGCCTTTAAATGCAGATGAGCTGGTCCTTCCAGCCCACGGTTCCGATATGTGTGTCTGTGATTGTACTGTCTTTTTTTTTTTTTTTTTTTTTTTTACAAACATGCACATGTTTTAAACATGTTTTAAACTTGTAATACTCATTCTTGAGGTGCAGCTGATCACAGTGAGTTGGAACAGATCTTTTAATCCCAGTTTCTTTGCAAATCCTATTCTGTCGACATGTTCATGTGTGTTACTACGCTGACATCTTTTTAAATTTTTAATTTATTCAATTTATTTTGGGAGAATATGTACAATTACAGAATATTTGCCAATATATAAAGATTCTCCACATTTTACTTATACAAATAAAATAACAACAAGATATTTCCATCTATAATTATTGAGTACACATTTTTTCCTTGATCTACTTACACAGAGTTTACGTATAAATATGTAAACCATTATCTAAGTTGACTGAAAAATCCTTGGTTTAGAATTACAGAAGGAAAATAAAGAGAACAAAATATACACAAACTCAAATAAAATAGGTCACAGTATTTAAACAAAAATAATACCCTATACCAACATACCCCCCCTCCCCCGTCTGTTTCTGTCTGTGGTGCACACCAGTAAGGAAGGTTACTGGAAATGGGAGCTGCCATACAATCTAGCAATATCACTACGTTGACATCTTAATACGCTCCTGTCAATCAATTAGGTGGGTGGGGAAAATCACACTTTTGCGTCACATTGAGTTGGGGCACAAAATCAATGGAGGTGCATCCGAAATTGCATATTTCAATAGTATATAGTAAGCTAAAAACAGTATGTGAGCTGAGTAGTATATCCGAATTCATAGAATTCGAAAAACAGTATGTGAGAAGCCGGAAGACCTAATACTTCCGGCGAGATTGTAAAGTACACATCGGATGGACACTGCGCTATCCCATGATGCACTGTGAGAGAATTAATGAATGGGAGTAAATCGACGCAACTGATGCGGGTAGGTCACTTGATGATGACAAAATGGTGGATGTAGTACATCCAAATTTCACTCATACTGCTGACATGCTGTATAGAACGTACTACGGCCGAGTAGTACATTTAAATTCAAATGCAGTACCTACTGAATAGTAGGCAATTTCAGACGCAGCCTGGGATTTGGATCAGATTTTAACGTCAGGAAAGTCTTAAAAAGAGACTTGTAGTTTTTAGAAGACTCCAATATGACTGTGGACACACTTTATTTACACACAGTTGGTTTTGCATTACAGGTGCCAATACAAGTAAATGTATCAAATAGAGAAATTTGTATTCCCTTGGTATAATGGACAGTCTATTCATCATACCTAGTAAGTAGAAAACAATATATATTTTAAGTTAAATTTTTATTTGTTTAAAGGCAAGGGACAGGGTTTATGACCAATTCTGCTGGCCAACACCAGGGGATGATCAAAATGATTTATTGTCAGCGCGTGTGAGGCACACTTAATATGATGCTACATTTTTTTATACAACAAACATACATACAAACAGATGCTCTTCTTCCCTGTAGTGGTCTTATGGAGTGCTGATGTGGGAGTTGTTGACGAGAGGAGCCAGTCCGTATCCTGATGTGGACCCCTATGACATCACACCTTATCTGATGCAAGGCCGTAGATTGCCACAGCCACAGTATTGCTTTGATTCCCTGTAAGTCTTTTTTGACTTTTTACCTGCATTTTATTTTAAGGAGAGCATATCATAGAGATTCATACTGGCATATTTGCTCAACCACCAATATTTCAGACATATAAAATTAATACATATATGAAAGCTAAATAAATACACAGTATAGTTTGTTAGGATTGCATAATATTTGGCTGAAATACAACTATTTAATCTGGAATCTGAGGGTAAATATTAAATACTAAAGCTTGAGAGTTTAGCATTTACAGTAGTCCAAATTAAGTTAATAGCAATGCATAAAAATAAAACAATTTAATTTAATATCTTTGCAGTAGGAAATTTATAAAATATCTTCAGGAAACTTTATCTTTAATTATTGTTTTAGTATTTTATATTCACCAAGGCTGCATTCATTTAAAGGAAACTGTAATATTGTCATAACATATTATTACAATATAAAAGCAGTGTTGTATTTGATTATATGTTCAACTGTGAATAATTAATATGTTGGTGAAGCTAAATGTTTAACAATTTTATGTGTTTCTTCAGTGTCATAAGATGCTTCAGACATCATTCTATTGTGCTGATTTAATTATCAAAATCATTCCTTATTATTACCAATGTTGAAAAGAGTTTTTGTTGTGGAACTCTTGATAAACTACCATGCAAAAGTTTAGAAGAACTTAGATATTATTATATTTATTTCTCTATTTAATTGTAGAGGTGCGTGAAATGATTGAAAGTGATCATAAAGACTTTAGAAAGACAAGGAATTATCATTTCAAATACACACATTCTATTCATCAAATAATCCTACAAACATGTATTACAGTTTCCTCAAAAATATTAAACATAAAAACCAATAACCACCTTAAATATTTAGGCACCAGATCAATATATTCGAATGTTTTCTGAAGGATTATGTGACTCTAAAAACTGTAGCAATGATAGGCGAAAACTGAGCTTTGCCATCACAGAAATAAATCAAAATTTGAAATTTATCCTAATTAATAATGTTTTCGTAAAGTCGACATGAACCGGAAGTTGCTAAGACTTTTATTTCAGTGTATTCATGTACTGTTGATGTCAAAATTATTAGCTCTCCTGAATTATTAGCCCCCCTGTGTATTTTTCCACCAATTTCTGTTTAAGGGAAAGAAGATTTTTTTTCAACACATTTCTAAGAATTATAGTTTTAATAACTCACCTTTAATAACTGACCTCTTTTATCTTTACCATTAATTTTTCAGGATACTAGTTTTAAAGTGCAATTTAAAGGCTTGAATAGGTAAATTAGGTTAACTAGGCAATTTAGGGTAATTAGGCAAGTCATTATATATAAAATGGTTTGTTCCGTAGACAATCAAAAAAAATTGACCTTGAATGTTTTTCAGAAATTAAAAACTGCTTTTATTCAAATTTTTTATTCGAAATAAATCAATTAAGACTTTCACCAGAAGAAAACATATTATAGGAAATACTGTGAAGAATTCCTTGCTCTGTTAAATATCATGTGGGAAATATTTGAACAAGAAAAATTCACAGGAGGGCTAATCATTTTGACTTTAACTGTAGTATTGAGTATTGAGTTGTTCAATATTGGCTTTCTTTTGTGCGTCATTCACTCATAGCAAACTAACGGTTAGAGAGGCTATTAATATGCAGTTGCTATGCAAGCCGTCATGTTGACATCAACAGAAATACCTCCACTCTAAAAGCATTAGCAAATGGTCGGACTTTCATTGAAGATTACCAAAACAAACAAATTTCTTTCAGTGGATAAACTTGCATGGATCAATTATTGATCTAAAGAATGAAAAAGTGAGCTATCAAAATAAACAGTAAATTTAGATTTTATGCGGACATGAAGTATTTCAAAACGACTGCTAGTGTATGAATATATGACTAAAACCATTTAAAAAATTGAAAACTGAGTAGAAATACGCAGCTTTACAGGTAGCATCTACAAACTAAAGCAAGAAAAAAAAGGTTATGGATTGTGTATTGCAGTTGGTCAGTTCTGATGCAGTGCTGGCATCCTGAGCCTGAGAAGAGGCCGGGTTTCACTACGCTCGTGCAGGCCGTTCAGGACATCCATTCCAGCCTGGAAGGGGAGCATTACATCAACCTCCAGATCACCTATGTGAATCTGGACCAGCCTCGACCGTACCCGTCACTGTGTCCCGCTACACCCGCACACTCAGACCAGTCCTCCACCTGAAGAAGAGCATGCACTGATCGTCAGCTGCTGGATTTAATGGAGAATCCCAATGACCGTCCAGCATTCTGTGCATGCATTTTGTGAACTCATGTCTTTTGGGATTTTAAGCGTTTGGGCAAGTGCACTTTTGAAATGAATGTCTTTATCAGGTTTTTATACTTTTTTAAACACGTGGAATTCTTACTCTAGATAAGGGAAATTACTCATGCTTACAGTTTTTAACACTGTCCAGATGCAGTCCAATAGGATTTTTCAGCAACAAGCCATTTTTACATCCAACTGCACTGTAAAATATATATATCTATTCCACACTGTGAAGAAATTTCTGCTGCCTTAATTTTTTAGTTGAATCAAATCAACTTTTTCTAGTCATCTCAACTTAAATCAATCAAACTGAGAAAAAAAATGTAGTTGAAGCCTGATTAACGTATTAAAATAAGTTCAAGTAACATTTGTCGTCATATAATAAATTAATCAGATTTCAACTAGGGTGGCGCAGTGGCTCAGTGGATAGCACTGCTGCCTTACAGCAAGAAGGCCGCTGGTATGAGCCCCGGCTGTGTCAGTTTGCATTTCTGTGTGGAGTTTTCATGTTCTCCCTATGTTGGTTGGGTTTCCTCCACAAGCTCCTGTTTCCCCCTACAGTACAAAGACCTGCGCCTGAATTGAATAAACTAAATTGACCGTAGTGGATGAGTGTGTGAATGCAAGAGTTTATTGGTGTTTCCCAGTACTGGGTTGCGGCTGGAAGGGCATCCACTGTGTAAAACATATGCTGGAATAGTTGGTGGTTCATTCTGCTGTGGTGACCTGTAAAGTGACTAAGCCAAAGGAAAATGAATGAATGAAAGTTTACATTTAACTTGGAAATATTTTTAGTCGGTTTGATCAATGTTGACGTTAAGATGACCAGATCAACTAATGACTTTGACAGATGACTTTGATTCAGCTAAAAAAACGAAGCCAGCAAGAATGTTTTACAGTGTGCTTGTGAAAATGATACGAGCAGAACGATTACTTGAAATATAGTTTCCATAGATTTGTTTGACTTGTTTTTTTGTGATATTTTTTTTAAGTGTACATAATGAAATAAATGAAATTACAGCTCCTCATAACACGTTCAGGTCTGTTTTAAACAAGAAGAGCAACATTTTTAATCAAATATTGTAAAAGCTGCAGAATTTGGTAAGTTTTTTTTATGATTTGTTTAAATTATTTTTGAGAGATAAAAAACATTTATGGAAAAAATATATATATATATATCTGACATACTTGTTTTTCATTGCTTTTGAATACTTTTTGAGTCATATTTATTATTGTGTCAGAATCAACTGAAAATGACCTTATTAAACAGAAAATCCCAAAGGCAATACAAATTCATTGTGTGCATCTGAAATGGTCATACTTTTATGATATGAGTGTTAGTTCACCCAAAAAAGAAAGTTCTGTTATTAGTTAATCACCCTCATGTCATAAAAAAACCCAAAATATAACATATTTTAGGTGCAATCAGAAATCTTTGAAAATACCAAAGCCCCCCCAAAAAATCCCAAGAACAGACCATTTGTCGTCAGTAAATCAATCGGAATATTATCAAGCTACGAGAATACTTTTGTGCTCACATAAAACAAAAGTAATGCCTTTATTCAACATCATGACTCTCTGTTTGAAACAAAGCACAGGCACATCTGAGCTGCATGAAAGATTGAAGAAGAAACTGTTGAATAAAGTCATCCTTTTTTAAATCATTATTTCATAAAATTATTAAGATCCCCAGAGCAAATGCCATTTTGTAATTCTTGCAGTATTATTATAGGGCTGTTTGTTTTATGTTTCCCAAAATTATAAATTAATATTCCTTAATAAAATAAAAGTAAGCATGGTAAGAATGGTAACTAACCACAAATTAGCAATGGTTTGCCTCTCTAACCAGTTTAATCATGGTATTTGATTTGATTCCCTATCCTTGTCCACTAGAGGTCAGTATACCTCAGGTTTTCTGATCCCACACGTAGCATTATTATGGCTTCCGTTGTGTTGAGTTTTTGTCCTAAACTGCAGTGACTCAGAGTTGACACATTAGGAAGAGACGCAACACTTGTGCCATGGTCATACAGTTCTGAGTCAGTCCTGTATTTTTTATTTGATGGCTTGGATTTATCGAATTTAAAATAATTTAAACTGAAATCACATACAGTCGCAATTAATCCACATGTGGACTGTTTCAGCATTGCGTTGTTGACCATATGCTTTCATAATAGTGCAGCATTTAGCACTGCGATTGGTAATGATAATAAAAACTAGATCTCTCAGGTCTAAAGTTGACCTTCAGCCTCCAAGTCTTGTCAAAAAGCGTCCTGTCTGGCACTATTGCAGTATGAAACGTCACCTTTTCAAGATCCAGACAACTTCTGACGGGTAAAATAACCTTCTGTCCTACTTTTATTTTTCATGTACAACCCCAATTTCCAAAAGTCAAAAGTTTTTAATTGTCTTTAATCTTTTTTAATTGACAAAAATGCAAAGAAAAGATTTCCAGTGTTTTCACAGGCCTACTTCCGGTGAACTGTCTTTCGGTTATAAAATTGCCACATTTAACGTCTGATTTCTTTAAAAATTATTGATCCTCGCTGCCTGATAGATATATGATATAAAAAGTGAGTCTCAAACCGGACAAGAAGCACCGCATTAAATTCCATTTCCCCCGCCATCTCTTTATGACGGTTTATTTTACCCCAGTATTTTCAATGGAGTTTCTGTGTTCGCCTACTGATTCTGCACAGTTTTTCATATCGTTTCACGCTTGAACAACTAATTGAATGCTTAAGTCGATTTAGCTGAATGTATTTAATTACATTACACCATCAATGCTGTAAAAGGAATCTTATGAAATTGAAATAGTCGCATTAAGCTTTCACCTGAAGTTTATCATTGGCTGGAAAACACTAGCTGTCCATATACCATTGTATTCTGTAAATACTGTATATATATATATATGTATATATATGATGAAAGTGAAAGTCGTGACATCTGACCCATACTTGGAGTTTGTACTTTGCATTTAACCAATCCTAGTGCACACACACAGCAGTGAACACACACACACGGAGCATTGGGCAGCCATTGGGGGATCGGTGCTTTGCTCAAGCTCAGCCGTGGTATGGGTGAGAGCACTGGTTATGCACTCACAAATTCCTGCCAGTACTGGTTCTTGAACTTAAGCCCTTTCCAATTCTTTAACTATTAGACCACATAATCGTGTATAATGAGTTTCATTCTGTCTAATGTGAACAGACATCATGTTTATGAAATACAGTAAAAAAGCCAATATGTACCAGGATTGTTTTCAATCTTAAACATCATTTTAAAATGACACAAACACAGCCTAAGATGAGCTTTTTCCCAAGTGTTTGACACCACTGCAGAGAATATAATTTTCTCCTTGAGTTAAAAAAAACAACAATTCTGGTTCCTTTTTTAATGCAGCAGCAGACTGTTTTTAGTGAGTGTTTTTCTGTAGTACTTCTGAGCACATGCAGCCCTTTTTTTAAAACCAAACCATGACGGCTTTTATTTGATACTATCTGTAGGTTTAAATGTCATATTTAACTGAAGTTTCCTGCCTTGCCCTCAACAGACTCTGGATTCCTTGAATATTTCTATAGTTCATGTGAAGCGGAAGTTGATAACTTTTATTTCAGTATGTTTGTGCACTTCCATGTGAAACAGAATAATGAGTTCTTTTATTGAGTTTTATTTAGAATATTGAGTTCTTTGTATATATCATTCCCATGCAGCTAATTGACATTAAGAGGGGTGTGATTAAGAATATTGTGAAGCTATCAAACTGAAGTACACAGAGAAAGCACCGCCACTTCAAATGTTAAAGCAAATGGTCAGACTTTGATTAAAGATTACCAAAACATTTTTTTTTCAATGGAATCATTTGCATTTACTAATTGTTCACCAAATAATAACAATGTGCACTAACAAAATACACATTGTAAATTTTGATTTAACACAAACTTTAAAAATTGAAGTAAAAAGACATTCTTTTTGGTTTTACATTGAGAAATGTGATAGTTTACAAAGACTGAGATGCTCTTTTTTTTACACAAATCCCTCATGTATCACCATTTACCTGCTAATTGTAGACTTTTTTATGAATTTCTATATTCTGTGTCTTTCATTTTTATTTTGCTCCATTTTCATTTAGCTTATCTAAATCTATAATTTTGTAAATGAAAAAGGAAATCTTTTCTTTTTTTAATTTGATAAGAATGTATCAAAGGTTGTAGAGATTTAACATATAACTGAATCTTGATTTCAGTGCATTGTACCAAATGTCTCAACTATTTCAGAACTGGGGTCCTACATAAATGCATGACTACAAAGTAAAACTTGTGGCAAATGTCGTTCCATGTTCCAACAAACTAAAACGCATTATATCAATTTTCCCTAAGAGGAAAATTACATGATGCAGGTACTGAAAAATACATCCATATCTCTATATATACCTCTAGAACTTCTGCGGAAAGCCTTTGATTGCTTTGCTGGCGACACCGTCCTTCATCTCCGCTCACCTTAAAGACACACTGTGTATTTAACTCTCGCTGTTTCCAAAGCGCTCAGTCTTTGTTAGAGCTTCTCAGAAGCACTGGCAGAAAGAGAGCGAGAGATGAATGATGGAGGGATGCTGTTCATTGAGCTTGTTAGTGGAGGGATTGTGGAGCAGTCACACATGACGGAGATATATGTAGCGTCAGCTCCTCATCCCTCACACACAGACTTCTGTTTGAACAGGAATCCAGTTCATACGGTTGGTTTTCTCTGAAAGAGGCTTACGAGAGTAAAACAAGAGCTGCAGAGATTTTATGGGTAATTTCACTTTTCATAAGCATACCTGTTTTTTTTTTCCTCCCCAATTACCTGTTGTTTTCTGCATTGTTTGTTCTATGCTGAAAAAAATATGATGTAGAAACAAGTTTCACTCAGAAATTCCTAATATACTTTTATTATTAGGCCACTTTATTAGGTACACTTTTCTAGTACCAATTTGGTAGGCTGTGGTATTGACAAGATGCTCAATTGGTACTAATGGTGCGCAAGTCTGACAAGAAAATATCCCCCACACCGTTACACCACCTTCACCAGCCTGATACATTGATACAAGGCAGGATGGATCCATGCTTTCATGTTTTTGATGCCAAATTCTGACCCTACCATCCGAATGTCTCAACAGAAATTGAGACTCATCAGACCAGGCAACGTTTTTCCAATCTTCTATTGTCCAATTTTGGTGAGCCTGTGTGAATTGTAGCCTCAGTTTCTTGTTCTTAGCTGACAGGAGTGGCACCCGGTGTGGTCTTCTGCTGCTGTAGCCCATCAGCTTCAAGGTTTGATGTGTTGTGTGTTCAGAGATGCTCTTCTGCATACCTCGGTTGTAACAAATGGTTATTTTAGTTACTGTTAGCCGTTCTCCTCTGACCTCTGGCATCAACAAGGCATTTGTGCCCACAGAACTCCCGCTTACTGGATTTCTTTCTCTTTTTCAGACCATTTTTAAAATCCCAGTAGATCAGCAGTTTCTGAAATACTCAGACCAGCCAGTCTGGCACCAACAACTATGCTACGTTCAAAGTCACTTAAATCACATTTCCCCATTCTGATGCCAGGTTTGAACTGCAGCAGATCATCTTGATCATGTCTACATGCCTAAATGCATTGAGTTGCTGCTATGTGATTGGTAAATAGTGTATATGTACACTTTAGGATCCCCTAGAAAAATCAACTATTGTTTTAGTACAAATAAAGCCAAAAAAAATAGTTTTTTGTGTTTTGCTAAGATAAAAATGATCTAAACAAGACGAAAGCACAATATCTGTGTGTTTCAGACTCTCATTCTTAAATGATTCTGTTAAATGAATGAATGAATGGAGTGGATCGTTGATTCAGTGAGCCATTCGTAAAGACAGTGGATTCGTCTGAGTAAGTACACTGTAAAAAAAAGTTGACAACTTAAAATCGTAGGTCAATTCATTCCACAGCCTTTTTGGGTTGACTCTACTTTTAATCCAAGTACTGTACTTGACTCGATTTAAGTTGTCAGCTAAAAAAGCTCTGCAGCAAGTTGCTTAATAATCTAAAGTTGAGTCAACTTATTGTTTTTACAGTATACTACATTTAAATTAAAACTTACTTTAAAGGGATAGTTCACCAATGAACATTTCCTCCCTACTTCCTTACACTCATGTTTCTCTAAATTGTTAGGAATTTCTTTCTTCCGTTTAACATGAAACAAGATATTTTGAAGAATGTCAATGGATGTGTTAGGGAAGCAGACGAACAAACAAGGTGAGTGAATAATATTAAATGTTTATTATACCAGCGGAGCAACAGATGGGTGATAATGGATACGTGAAGGATGTCCGGGGTGATAATGGATACGTGAAGGATGTCTGGAATGATAATGTTGTCCTTTTTCTTTAGCAGGATTGGGGAGAAGGAATATGGAGGACCGAATACACACACCAGATGAATCACAGGGAAGACAGACTGACGGCGCACACACCACTGACGGGACACAGAGGATACTAGACAGACTGGAAACAAACAGAGATCAGGTAAGTAGCATGCAGTACATACTGTTTTTCCTGTAGTAGTATGTGAATTCAGATTCCTAAAAGAGTCCGCCATTTTGAACGAATCACTTGAATGAACAAATCACTTGTTAAGACAGGGACTTTCTGCCATTTTCTGATGTCATATTTTATCTGTGACAGTTTTATTTCAGTTTTGCACATAGATGTAATTGGATGGAAACATAGCTGTTGTGTGTGAGCTACACAACTTCCCCAAGGTTCCTTAAAAATCTGAGCTGACCAGTGAGCTGTTAAACTCATTTTTCTTGAGGTGTGCTCTATTTGTGGACTGTTTTCAATTGTTCTTGAGGCCAGAGTGTTGGTTCAGTTTATTTTTTTTCTGCTGGTGTGTTAGGATGGTGAGGATGTTTCAGACGTCAGAGCAGCAGCAGCACCTGTCATCTACTGCATACCTTGTTCATCCTCAGCTTTCAGCCATAGCTCGACATGTATGTACTGTTGGGTATAATGAGCTACAAAGTAACTTTCAAAAAATGTTCAAGTAAAGTAAGGCGTTCCTGTTTGTTTTAGGATTTTTTTTTTAATTTACAGTTGTTTATAATACTTGCCTTAAATACTGTAAATATATTTAACAGTTCTGTATAAATCATTGCAGAGAAGTATATAAATATACTTTACAGCATAATTCTATTTTTCAACTAAAGAAGGTTACATTTATCAAAACTATCGCACATGCTTAAAAATCATTTGAGTAAGAAAAGAGTAATTTAACAGTAACACAATATACACCAGTGTGTACACTGGTGTATAATACAATACAGGTACAGTGTTTATGAAATATGGTGTCATTGCTTCTAAAAATTTTCATAATACGTTTAATTGCATTGTAAGTAATTTGTTGATTAAAAAAGTAAATATATTACATAAGCATTCAATTTTTTTAACATTTATAACTCAAACTATAACATTTGACTCAAATTTAAATAATAAAGAGTTTAATTTATATTGTCTATGCATAGAGTTCTATAATGATTTGAAATAGTATTAAATAAAGTAATTAAATTCATTGTGCAATTCAATACTTTTTAAAAGTAATTTAAATAACATTTTGATGATGTAATTAGAAATTAATAACTTTTTGTGTGTGTACAAATTTCTTCTAAAATGTGGTTTAAAGTAGAAAACATGGAAACCATACAGTATATATTTATCACATCTTTATTTGACATATTTTGTTTAGCGTCATGTTTAAAGATGTTTTTGTAAAGAAATTATTTTAAGCAAGGATGCATAAAATGCCAAGAATTGACATAGTTTCCCCAAAATCATTAACTCATCCTTTATTTGTTCCGAACCTGTTGGTTTCTGAGAAGATATTCTGAAACTATTATTCTACTTAAAAAGAAAATCATTTCATTTTCTTCATCTAAAATATATTTATGCTTTGTTTTTAAAAGGAAAACAGAAACTTGAAGCATCTTGAAGATAATGATGAGTAAATATACATTTTATTTTTAGGAAATATAAAGTATTTACTGTCCTTTTAAATAATGTTACAAAAGATTTTTAGTTTAAATAAATACTCTTATTTTGAACACTTTATTAACCAAAAAGTCTGAAAATCAGTCAATTTCAACATTAATAAAATAATAAATCTTTCTTGAGCAGAAATTCAGCATTTTAGTATGACATATGAATCTGAAACAATGAATATTTCTTTTTTGTTTTTAAGAAATGTGTTACATTTTAAAGCATATTTAAATATAAAACATAAAGCAGTAGCCCTTTTCTTTCAATTTTTTTGTCTCTTAACATTATGGATGAAGTCTTATAAATAAATATGATTAACAATAAATAGCTTGTCTTTTGTAAATCATGTCATGTAATATTTTTTCCAGACACATTCTTATGTCGGTTCATCCTGACCCCAGATTGAAAAAGGGACTGAGCCGAAAAAAAAAATGAATAAATGAACATTCTAATGTTTTTTTTTTTAAATTAAAACTTTTTTTAGAATTATTGTAGTGACACTTGAAATCCTCCTTTGTAATTTTGCACTAAATAAATGCTTCCTTGGTGAACATACGAGACTAAAAACCTCACCCAGCTCAAACATTTGTACAGTTTGCAAGTTTTTGTAATAATAGATTTGCCCTTTTTCTTGAATGAAGTGGAGATAAAACGAGACTGTGAAAGCTTATTTATTTTATTTACAACACTCAGAAAAAATATTTTTGCTGCTTGTTCAAATTACGGGCGCCACGGTGGCGTAGTGAGTAGCACGTTTGCCTCACAGCAAGAAGGTCGCTGGTTCGAGCCCCAGCTGGGTCAGTTGGCATTTCTGTGTGGAGTTTGCATGTTATCCCTGTGTTCGCGTGGGTTTCCTCTGGGTGCTCCGGTTTCCCCCACAAGTCCAAAGACATGTGAATTGGGTAGGCTAAATTGTCCGTAGTGTATGAGTGTGAATGAGTGTGTGTGGATGTTTCCCAGAGATGGATTGCAGCTGGAAGGGCATCTGCTGTGTAAAACATATGCTGGATAAGTTGGCGGTTCATTCCGCTGTGGCGACCCCAGACTAATAAACTAATAAACTAAGCTGAAAAGAAAATGAATGAATGAATGTTTAAATTACTTATTTGAAATGAGCGCAAACAACACAATTCTTAAGGGTTTTCTGGGACAACTTAATTGTTTAATGTTCAATCAGCTTAAAATTTTAAAAACAATAAGTTAACTTAATTAATTTGTGTTAAGATGACGTGTGGAACCAGCATTCTTTAAAATGACATCTTAACAGCATGTTTGATTTTATGTTTAATTTATGGTGACTTTTAACTATTTTATTGCTAACTTTAGGGAAAGCATTCACTGATAATACAAATTTCTCCCTATATAAACTACTTTTTCATATTGATAGTAATGTAAAGGTTTAGAATCAGGCATTAATATTAATAGTCCCCAATAAGCAACTAGTTAACAGTGAATATGAGTTCCCTATAGTCTACAGAGTTATCATTTCAGCATTCGGTATCTCGACTCTTCAAGCTTTACCATGAACCCAGAAGTCACGATTTCCTGCATTCGTGCTTTTTCACCCGAACGTTTTATTTTGTGTATTCAGTTTGAAGCTTAGCCTTGAGCCTGTGAGTTTCAGCAAACAGGACCGCATCACATTCTTCCATCCTCTACATTGTCGCAAAGCATCTAGAAGGATTATGTAAAAGTCTCTTTGAGGCCACAAGGGTACGGATTGGTATTCACATGAATGCTGTTGGGTTGAATATGTCTGTGGAGGGGAATTAATTGAAAAATGGTTACCATGCCATGAAAAGCATTTTTTTTTCTTCTTTCACAGACTCAAGGCCACATACAGCATTGGAGCGATTGTTAGGGTAAGTCGATTGGATCTCTGCAGATCACATTGAAAACCACTGAATGTTCTGTTATGAAAGAAAGCAAGAGGTCTTCGGGTCAAAACTTTTCTTAATCAGCACTTAGATTCGTTTGAAATGTTACAAGTGTCACAAATGTTTCACCTTTCGCATGAAGACAAAGTAAGAAGTGACTTTACTGTAGAATATTTACAAGGAAATATTTCTTCTGAATGGATTGTATAGGTTTGTTTGATTCTTTTATTTTTTACATTTTTTAGGTAAAGCTTGATATCTGACAGTCTACACTCTCAGAAAAAATGGTACAATGTTGTACCAAAGAAGGTACAAACCCTTGTCACTGGGGCAGTACCTTTTTATGGGACAGAACTGTACCTTAAGCAAAGAAACAAATTTGTATCTTTTAAGGTCATGATTTGTACCATAGGAAACCAAAATGTACCTTTGTTTTTAAAAACCTGCAGATACAATATTGTATACTTTGTGAAAGGTACCACCACAGTGACAAGACAAAAATGCTTACCAAACATTTATTAAAATGCCTTAAATGTTTAGTTTACAATACCTACTGTATAGTTTTATGTTTTACCAGTTGTTTTGTATTATTGTATTATAAGACTAAAATGTATGTTTATAAGTATCTTTAAACATATACTTTTAAATGATGATTCTTGTTTTAATATGGAAATTATTCATAAAAATCACTTTGCTTTTCCAGTTATATTTATTTTCGTAGATACTGTAATAAAGAAGGAGTTGTTCAAAGGCACAGAACAGTATCATAAGAGGTCTTTTCAGTACCATATAAGGTACAATTTTTACAAAGGTACAAAACTGTTCCTCAAGGAACATTATTTGTACCATCGTGTACCTTTTTTCTGAGAGAGCTGAAGGTTAAACCATATGCATATATTTGTAACCTGTTTTTTTTTTTTTTTTTTTTTTTTGATAAAGCAACAGAAAAGTGTCAATTCAGTGGATGGTTTTTGATGGATGAAGTTTTTATGATGATTTTATGACTAATATCTTTGTATGTTTTAAATAAGAACGGATATACTGGGTTAAAAATGAAAAAGGAGGGGGGGGGGGGAGGTTTCAGGTATCAAAATTATAGTAAAGCGGCTTACATTTTTTCTTTGTACATTAGAATGTGTCCAGAAAAAGAAAAAAGATTTAACATTTGGATTTTATGATTTACACAAAACCTCATATTTCAAGTGTTAGTTCACCCAAAAATAAAACAAAAGTTATTAATTACTCAGCCTCATCCAGACACCATGAGCTCCCTGATCCTCCATAGACAGTAAGGCTGGCAGAAAAAAAAAAACATCCTCCAAACAGACCATGTTAGGTGTAACGCGATGGTTTCCAAAGTGAGGGTCGGGACCCCCTGGGGGGTCACGGGACAATGACGGGGTCTCTTGGTGATTTTAAAAAGTCAAATACATTTTATTAAACTGTTAGAATTACCATATTTTAATCATAACCCACAGAAGATACAAATAGTAGTTTTTAATAGTCAAAAACAACAATATGCAAATGAAAAGCCATCAGCCTTTACATCATTTTTTTAGGATCTGTGTTTATGTTATATTAACGACACAGCAATAGCTTTTATGTCACCAGGTTCAACTTTCTGACACCTTTAAGGCAATATATTTTTTACATTCTCAAAGTGCCAGACTTTTTAATCACCAAGTACAAGTTACTGGAATAAAGAAGTCGCCTATAGTTTGGTCTGTGTGAGTAAATTAATGGCAAATTTTCATTTTGGGGTGAAACAAAGCATAATCTGAATAATTTTTTTTTTGGAGGAGATTTCTATCATTGGCCATTTTACAGAGACAAGAGTGGCACCTGTATATTTTTAGTTGCATAAGAATTTAATTTCATGGAAAATATTTATGAAGTACGACTTTATGACGTGACCCTTTTAAAACTTCACTTAAAATGCAGTCTCTCATCATTCTGACAGAAATGTCTGCTGACCTTTGGGTTTGACAAGTTTGGCACAACCTGTTTTTTTTTTTTTTTGCCTTATATTGCATGCACAGCTCAATTAACATTCCTTAGTATGAAATATGCATCAGCCTGCTTCATCTATAATAAATACCAGCACATATGTATGCAGTGTATGTATGTACTTAGCATATATAAAGTATAAATTACTTAGCATAAATAATGGTTGCTGAGGTCCACAGGCTGCACACCAATGATGGGTCAGCAGATGTGTCTCATGAAAAATGTGCAGCTAAGGCTTTGATAAACCAAATTTGTTTGACGAATTACGCAACAGTGTTCCCTGTGTGTTTGGATGCCTCATTGCTCATTTTACAGCTTCATTCCTCTTCATTTCTCTGATCCAGTCTGCACAGCACTGAGAACTATCAAAAGCCTTTTCACATCAAATACTGGTGCATTTCTGGAAATTCTTCAGGGCTCATTTGAGCATTTGATTGAAAATTAAAAATACATAGAGAAATATAATCACTTTATTATAACATTTTTTTACCTTTTGATTTTCATATAATTTACTTCATATAATCATAATTTACTTTCATATAATTTTCATATAATTTACATGACTTTATGAAGTCCTGGTTCTTCATAAATAATTATAACACTTTGGTGCTCAGTAAACAAATATTATTATTATTATTTTTATTATTATTATTATTATTATTATTGTTATTATTATTATTAATGGTGAAAATTTGTTATTGCATTCTGAACATTTTTGTATATTCAAATGTGTCCTGCAGATTTATACTAATTATTTTTTCTATAATCTATATACCATATTTACAGAAGATACCCTCTAAAATGCTATTCAGTGAAACAATATACATGTCAAATAATCTTATTGGACATATTTAGAAACAACACAATTCTTAAGAGGACAATTAAATTTTTTTATGTACAATCTATTTAAGTTTGTAAAAACAATTAAGTTATCTTAAATGATTTGAGTTAGGACAACATAAGGGAATTGTGTGGAACTATAGGGTTGGTCAATATCAACCAATTTGTCATTGTACGATCTCTACTGTCAAACATCTCGATGGACGATGGCATCATCGTCGTAGGCGGCAGTGGATTAATTATTTATGAATAATTAATTCATTCATAACAAATTGAATATTTGTAGCCTACCGTTTAAACTACCTGACCTGCATGGTCTTTGTTTTACCCATAACCAAACCATAAATGCTTAAAGATCAGTCACACACAAATTACCACCTGTCAATGACTTTTTCTGCAGGACTCTGGCATGAATAAGCAGAGTGATCTGTGTCGTTATAATGCAACAACAAACTTGGTTGGTAAAAAAGGTGCACAACCAACAGAAACCAGGTATTTGAGGCAACAGTATCTGAGGTTTTCGCTAAAATTACCAAGTACAAGTGTGAAAGCGAAAGATTGAAGCAGTGTATTGATGATCTGACACTTTACCTGATAGATTCAAAAGACCAAAGAGTCATTAGATAGAGGCAAGATTAATTAAATATCATGTTTAACAACTATAGTGAGACGCGATCCAGCGGTACACCCTTGATAAACTGTCAGAAGTGCACTGCTTTCTGGGGTTTTGTGCTCAAAGCACCCGCTGCCTGCCTGGAGCGCATGACAGAGTTTGTGTCTATGTATGTTTGTGTCTGTGTATGTTTGTGTGTGTGTGGTGACGTGATGTGCGTTTTCAGTGGTATAGTGTGAACGAAGGGCTGTTCAGAAATGCTAGGTGAAACACCAGTGTTGATGTGGATTGTTTTGTTCTAAAATGCCATTTTAAAACTAAGATGTATTAGTGTAAACGGGGCCTCAGTGTGTATTTTTTGCGATTGGGTTGCTGCTGCGAGCAGGGCGGGGCAGAGGATTGCAATACCGGCTCAGCATCGTGATATCGGCCACTGGCAGTGGACGATGGCATCGTCTATCAACCCAACCCTATGTGGAACCCAGCATTTTTACAGTGTATTTTACTTGCATTCACTCAAAACAAAAAAAATTGCAGCTTGTTTGAAAATCTTATTTAAAATGAGTGGAAACAACATAGAATGAGTTGTTTTATGTTCATTCTGCTGACATTTGTTATATTAACTTAATTCATTTGTGTAGGGACAACAGGAATGAATTGTGTGGAACTCTGCATTTTTACAGTGTTTAATTTACTTACAATGCATTTTTTAGATTTATGCATGCACCAAAATAGCATGTCTTGACATCATCAGTTTTTGGTGTCTTTTTTGTTTTGTTTATCATAAAACAGTTGCGTGGAATGGCCTTAAATTGACAAATATTCTGGTCCCTTTACAAGCTTGAAAAGGAAAAAGGTAAAGGCAAAGTCTTTGATTTGTTCTGCAGAATCTCCCTCAAATCTCCTATCTCCTCTATATTGCAGCTATTCCAGCAGTATTAAATGTTAAGACTTCAGTGACCCCGTCAGTCGTTTCTCACTCTCTGCTGCCTCAATCTTTCTTTGACTGTCTCCACTTTTGTCTTGCGGAGCTCTTTATTTTTTTATTCTATGCATTAGCACAGAGCTCATGAATGCTCACAATATACTGACACTGAGGAGCAGAATGCAATGAAATGCAATATACGATTCTGTTGTTATCAGACTGAAATAGAATATATATTTTGTTGTGTGTGTGTGTGTATGTATGTATATCTGTTTATATATATATTTATTTGTTTATTTATTTATTTATTTATTTTTTACCTGTCAAAGTGCCACAAGCCCCTGACTTGCTTTTTTCAAAATCACCAAGTACCAGTTTCAGCTTAAAATCTTCTTGAATGTTCAACTGGAAGAAAAAAAAAGTCACCAAAAATTTGCTCTGTGTGAGTTAATTAATGGCAAGACTTCATTTTGGTTGAAACAAAGCATAATCTGGACAGTTGTTTTTATTATTTTAAATATTCTGTTCTCTAGACAGCTTAAAAGGATAAAGGTAAAGGCAAAGTGTTTTATTTGTTCTACAGAATCTCCCTGTTATTGCAGCTATTCTAGCAGTATTAAATGTTAAAGACTTCAGTGACACTGTAGTCCTGTGTCCCTCTCTGCTGCCTCAATCGTTCTTTAACTGTCTCCACTTTTGTCTAGCGGAGCTCTGTATTTTTATTTTATTTTCTAGCACAGAGCTCTGGAATGCACACTACGGTATCATACCGCCCCGAAGCATTCGTTTTGAAGACGACATACGTACTTCTGCGATCTCCAAAAATGTATAAAGGGCTTCGTGTTCAGAAAGAGTCTGTGTTGCAACCAACCAACCTATACTGGCACTGAGAAGAATGCAATGAAAGGCAATATATGATCCTGTTGTTATCAGACTGAATTAAGACTTGAAATAGGAGCCATGGGTATTAATTTTGTTGTGCCTGTATATATATATATTTCACTCTCAAAGTGCCACAAGCCATTGACTTGCTTTTATTGAATCACCAAGTACCAGTTTCAGCTTAAAATCTTAATTAACGACAAATTTTCATTTTAGGTTGAAACAAAGCATAATCTGGACAGTTATTTTTATTTATTATTTATAAATATTCTGTTCTCTTGACACCTTGAAAAGGATAAAAGCTAAGCCAAAGGGTTTTATTTGATTTACAGAATCTCCCTGCTATTTCAGCTATTCCAGCAGTATTAAATGTTAAGACTTCAGTGACCCCGTCAGTCCTTTCTCACTCTCTGCTGCCTCAATCTTTCTTTAACTGTCTCCATTTTTGTCTTGCGGAGCTTTTTATTTTATTTTATTTTTTGCTCAGAGCTGGTACATTGCAGCGCTCTACGCAATACACCTGAGATAAGCACAGGAGACAGCTGCGCTTTTCTCTTTCGTCTTGACGGAGGTAGTCATAGAAACCCTTTACTTGTAACTCTTACCACCAGCTGTGAAAACTACGCAAATCTTCATTATTAATGCAACTCGACTTCTAATCTGCAAATCCTAATACGACACATATTTCATATTCATATTTGTTTTCTTCTAATTCAGCCCTCAGAAGTGCAGTCATTCTTCTGATTAGAGTGGGTGTGACGACTTAACGTCATTCTCAGGCATTCATAATTTACCTTTTTTCTTGTTATTATTGTTTATTTGCCTGAGAATCAGCTTGATTGTGCTGAGCTCATTCTGCAGCACTTCATTGTGCTCTATTGTCAATACGCTTGGATTTCTTTGCGTATACAGGATCTTGTGGTCGGATTTGTGTGTTATTAGGCATCTATTTTGTTAGCTTATGGACAAAATGGAGTCTCTAAGGATGTGTTTTGGATGAGAAGAGTATGTGGACTGTGCTATTTTTAGTGAATCCAGTTTTTTGTGTGTGACAGAGAAGGGGGGAAAAAAACACAGTTGGCGATGATTTTTCTGGGGGTTGAAGGCAAAGGTTAAACGTTAACGCAAAATTACAATTATGCAAAAATGTTTTTAGATGCCATCTCATAAAAGATCAATCCGCCTTTAAAATATTTCAATGAAACACTATTATCACTTTAAATAACACAGTGCATATGCTTGATTTTTAATGTAAAGAAAGCGTGCTTTAAAAAGCCTTTGAGCAAAAGGGATAGTTCACCCTAAAATAAAAAAATGGTAATTTTAATTTTTTTTGTTTTAAACATTTATGACTTTCTTTTCTCTGTTGAATGATAAAGATGATGTTTTGAATAAAGCTGGAAACCTGGAACCATTCGCTTGGTAAGTGTGACGTCACGCGAAGCAGCTTCCATGCCCAATCGCTAGGGCCAGACGGAATCTGTGGACATTTTTTGCTATTTCTGCGGAGCATTTTGTTAAAAATCTGCGGATTTATGCGGAATGATTTTGGGAGTATCATAACCAAAAACTTAATATGTGAACTAAAAAGTTAACTTTTATTTAATGTTTACAATGCAAATCCGACTAGATCTACATTATTTAGTAAACAAAGCAAGTCTCTCATATTATGGGCTAAAGATCTGTGGAATTCTGCGCACACAGATAGTATGGGCCTACTTAATCACTCTATCAGACTGTAAGGGCAGACTCAAATCTCTGGACTTGAACTTACTTAATTCTTTGTAAATTCTTAATAAAGTTAATTCTTATTTATTTTGCAGATGTTTTCACTGCTTGACATGTCACAGCATTTTGCTGTCGTCTGAGTATCTTTATCAATTGTTTTCTGCTTATGTCTATTTACTGCTGTGCGATCTGGTGGGCGGAGCTAAACAGGCAAAGATGTAGATGCAGATCTTGATCTTCAGCAAAGGTGGAGTTTAACCACACTATTACATAATAAAGAGGCTTTTCCGCATTCTTCAAAACATCTTCTTTTGTGTTTAACAGAGTAAAGAAGCTCATGACAAGTAAAGGGTGAGTAAATGATGACAAAATACACATTTTTGGGTGACTATCCCTTTAAGACTTTGATCAGTTCCAGCAAACATTTTTAATAGTACAAGTTTTTCTTCATTTTCTGCTGTAGTGTTTTCATCAGTCTGACATTTTCTGAATATCTAATGTCATAATCTGCATGAAAATCATGCAAACAAAATGAGACAAACAGCTCAACAAATAACACACAGCAAGACCCAACATGTTTGAAATAAATCAGTTTGTGTTTCTTGCCCCTCGTCATGTAGTAAATAATAGATAGCTGGCTAAGCACATAAACAGATGCTGCGAAATCTGTTTGACCGAGTTACCACGCAAAATTTGCAAGTCATTGTATATTTAATTATCCTTTTTAGGGAGATTTCCTTTGAAAATATTATTATATTATTATTAATTAAGGGTGGCGTGGTGGCTCAGTGGTTAGCAGTTTTGCCTCACAGCAAAAAGGTCGCTGATTTAAGTCCTGGTTGGGCCAGTTGGCTTTTCTGTGTGGAATTTGCATGTTCTCTCTGTGTTCGCATGGGTTTTCTCTGGGATATCTGGTTTCCCCCACAGTCTAAAGACATGTGGTCTTTTAAGGTCCAGAATTTGTTCCATACATGAGCTCATTTGTCCTGTTTTGACTGCTATGCCATCATAAATAGTAAAAAACAATTAATCGAAAAAGGCTTTAAGACCAAGCAGAATCCTCTGTCGGCTGTCGCTTTTGTGTGACTTTAGCTAATCACTTTTGGCCAACGCTAACATCATTCATTATTAATGTGCTACTCACTACACCACCGTGGTGCCGCTCCAACGCTAACAAATATTTTAATTTTATAATCTGCCATAAGAGAAGTCTTCTTTCACTACTGTATTGTTTTTAAACAGAGAAAACATTTTACAGATAACTTTTTATTCTAAATCTTGGACCTCATTCTTGAAACATAATACTACCAATAAAAAGGTGTGAAGCACCAAAAGCGGACCATTATGAAATTGATTTGAATACTATTTTAGCTATTGCTGTTATCCATAAATTTTCAAATGTACTTTTGTACAAGAGAGGCTACAAAAATTGTGAAGTTTTACATTCATTCATTCATTCATTTTCTTTTCGGCTTAGTCCCTTTATTAATCCGGGGTCGCCACAGCGGAATGAACCGCCAACTTATCCAGCATTTGTTTTACGCAGCGGATGCCCTTCCAGCCACAACCCATCTCTGGGAAAGAAGTTTTACATTATTATTATTGTTGTTGTTGCTGTTGTTATTATCATTATTATGTTTTAATTATTATTTTTATTATTCAAATGGCCAAATTCTGACTGAGGAAAGTTTACTATGCTGGCCAGTTTGTTATTTGCCTAAATAATGACAATGGGCTACAGATTTTAATTGAAAACTTTAACATATTGCTATTTTTTTCTATTTATGTATGATGTAATTAATATGTATTTTAAAAATAAGTATTATTTCACATTTCCTTGTTATAAATCTGTAGGATTTTTTGGTATATCATAAAGTGTGGTTATGATGACCATCAGACAAGCTAATTCAGCTAAAAATAGTTCTTAAAATGTCTCTAAAATGCAGTATTTAAAGCTCATAATTAAATAGAAAATGAGGTGAATAACTGCAAAAAAGGTTTGCTTTTTGCGAAAAAAAAAAAATCATCAGGCTGGCTACAGGCCTGAACTCTGAATCTGCGTCTCATTTCGGAGTCTGCGGCCCCGTTTACACTATTGTGTTTTAGTTTTAAAATGGTGTTTTAGCATGAAAACGATCCACGTCCACACTAGCGTTTCTGAACATATCTCCATCCACACTACTCCAGCAAAAACGTATATCACATGACCATTCGCGCACTCTGGGCATGCGCGTTCAAGTATAAACAGGAAAGCATGTGTCTAAATAGGGCTTACGCCGCGTGAAACGCGAGCGATTAGCAAGTGCTCGAACAATAGCTTGCCTCTTGCGAATATATGCAGCTGTTGTAGTAAAAAAGGCAGAGTTTAACTGCACAATGGCGCCTAAAACGGACAACAATGCAAACAACGCTCCCATTTCTGTGTCCATGTTGTTTACAGTGAAGGCTGGTCTGCCGTCTGCCGTCTTCCGATGGCATTATAGTCATGTGCACTTGACGAATAAGGGAAGGTTATGCAATGACCCAAAAGCGAATCTCAGTAGCGAATCTCAGCAGCCACGCCTCTGTTTCCCCCATCCACACTGAGATGGAGCAGCAGCGTTTTAGAATGAAAATGGCCTCTCCAGCGTTTCCAAAACGCTCCGTTTTCGGGTCTCGAAAACTCCGACGTAGTGTGGACGGATGGCGTAACCGTAGCAAAACTTATGCATTTTAAAACGAAAACAAAAACGCATTAGTGTAAACGGGGCCTGCTACTGTCCACCGGAGGTCGCATTTCGGTCACAGGCGCACGATTTGAGAGCATTTCTGAATGAATGAATAAAATGTGCTTTTTTCCAACAAAGCAACCCGAAGTGCTGAAATATAATCGGCTAAACTGGCACTGGGCAGCTAAAAAAGCCAAAACAAATAAAGCGTTCCTGCATGTAACTCAAAGCAGAATAACTGACTTCAGCATTGTTTTTCAGATAAACAATGTTCACTTGGCATGTTTCTTAAATATCTGCAAACACATAATGGTATTTTTATGCTTTAGAAGAGTCAAAAACTTACTTACAGCACCTTTAAGTACACTGTAGCTACATGTTAAGTACACATATACCATAAAAGTAAGTTCAATCATTGTTTTCATTCATATTTTACTATAAATCGATTACACATATAAAGTTTGCAGCTTGAGTCATACTTTAACTTAGAAGACCTGCAGTACCAGTGAATGATCCGGCCAGAGCAAATGGTTAATTACTTATGCTGTGTATCTGCACTTTCAGAGATGTACACACACACAAAACACTCATCTTCCAAGGACCCTGATTTGGTTTCTGTGCTTATCACCATGGCAACCAAGCTTTGACGCTGAACATGTTGGATAGCCAACAGAATTCTTTAGAAAATCACGTCGCTGTATCAATTGATTTCAAATTTGTGCAGAAAAACATATATTCGCTCTGATGTGAGTTTGTGCTGAGGAGAAGCAGTGAACCGTCACCGCTGGGAATCAAAATGCCAGCTAACTCTCAACGCTAACTGGAACTGACAAATCGTAAGGTAACCGTCTTATAGATGAGCCCAAACACATTTAAAGCGAAATATGTTGCGCTAGCATTTAGCTGGTAAGAAATGAAGCTCTTCGGTGGCCTTTTGATGAGATTTGAAGGTCTGATGTGAGAGGTATGGCGCTAGAGGAAACAACATTATTAAAGATTTACAGTCTGCAGAGAGACCCGCTGCATTTCACAGACAGGACAGAAGCACTTGAAACCCCAAATTCAGTGCACAGACCTTCTCTCAGTGTCCTTCATATATTGCATTCTCTCATGAAATAAGCAAGACCTCCATTCATTTCTTCCCCTGACACGGCTATTCAGTAAGGCTTTCTGATTGGCTCTCCGTGATCAAAGAGCTTGGCTGAAAATGCATCAGTAAAGTTTTGATGTTGCATTTGGGTGATTCTACAATTGTGGGTACATTTTGCATCTTCAAGATAAACTAATGATTTTTTTAAAGTTGTGGTCCACAGTGTATTTTTAAGGCTTGGTTGTGTTTAGAAGATGCAAAGCGATGTGTGCTCATGCTTCATTTGTAATAAATCACAGAATTTTTTTCATATGTCGTACTTTGATTATATACAGCTACTCTGCTAACATGAAAATGACGGTCATATTTCCTAGTTCCTCTGAAAGGCCCGCCCTCAAGAGGCTCTGATTGGTCAGCTAACATAATGTCCTGTGATTCGCAGATTGGCTCAATGTCACACCCCTACAAGCACACGCTTTTGTGCTGTGTAAACCAGTGGTTCTCAACTGGTTTGGCCACGGGACCCACATTTTTACATGGTCATCAAGCCGCGACCCAAATTTTTAGGAACTGTAATATAATTTTAGGAATTATAATTAATTTGTATGTATTTGTTAACATACACAAGTAGTGAAAGAAAAATCATGAGAAAATCAGCAAGACTTACAAATAAACAATATTTTATTGCTGACATTTAACAAAATGTATCAAATGATAGAAATATTACAAAGTAAAAACGACAAACACTGTAAACAGCGATTAGGGTAAGGAAAGGTTGTTACCATAAACAAAACTAAACTGTTAATAAAACATTAACACTGATACTGTTGAACAGAACAAACCAGCAAATTGTAAAATTATCAAAACATCCATAACCATTTTTACATCTAATATGACAGCAATTATAAACATATTTTTCACTTAACAGTAATTTGGGAAGACAATGAGATAACTGAGGATGTGCTTTACTGATGTGATAAGAGTTTCAAAGTCAGGAGTGATGGTAGACAGTGCCACCCGAAGAGCGTGCTCTAAGTCCAACCTGTTCCTTTGCTTGGAGTCAAGCTGCACCAAGGAAGCCACTTGCATACAAATACGTAGTTCTGAATGGGATGGGTTTGATCGCACTCTCAGGCCCCGTTTACACTAGTGCGTTTTAGTTTAAAAACGGCGTTTTAGCATGAAAACGATCTGCGTCCACACTAGCGGATCTCGACAGATCTCCCTCCACCAGAAACGTATATCACGTGACCATTCGCGCACCATTCGCGCACTCTGAGCATGCGCGGTTAAGTATAAACAGGAAGCATGTGTCTCGCTCGGCGTTTGGTTATTGTTAGTCAACAAACGCTGGAGGAACGATGAACGCGATGGCAAATAAAGCAAGAGAGGTCTTTTTGAGGACAGACGACAAGGTCGAGTTGTTACTTAAAGTAACAAATGAATATAAAACATCCATGGCTATCGAAAATGCCGTGTTTACAGTGAAGACTTATCTGCCGGTGCCGGTGACGTCATAGCCATGTGCGCTTGACGAATAAGGAAAGGATACGCAATGACCCAAAGCCCCAATCACGTATCGGATCTCAGCAGCTACGCCTCTGTTTTCGAAGATATCCGTTTCCCTCCATCCACACTGAAACGCAACAGCAGCGTTTTAGAATGGAAACGCTGTCTCCAGCGTTTTCAAAACGCTCCGTTTTCGCACCTCGAAAACTCCGGCGTAGTGTGGACGGATGGCGTAACCGTAGCAAAACTTATGCGTTTTAAAACGAAAACGCACTAGTGTAAACGGGGCCTCAGATCGTGAAAACTGGGAGAGGCTTACTTCACTGAATTTCCTTTTCAGCGTCTTATCACATGACAGCTCCACGAGCTGACTCTCTATGTTGCTTGGCAACATGACGCTTTCCACGTCGATTCCAAAGGGATCGGTTGTCGTGCACGCATTTCAAAATAAAAGTCCGGTATACGCAAAACAAGTTAAAAATTAAACGTTTTTTTGACCACACACTCCGCGACCCACTGAAAATGTTCCTGCGACCCACTTTTGAGTCGCGACCCACCAGTTGAGAAACATTGGTGTAAACGGTCCAGTAAGAGCAGCTGTTAGTAGTGTTAGCTGCCTGAATCAGACAGAAAAATAAAGAGCACACAGCTGAGCCTCAATCCTGCTCTTTAAATTCTGACAAGTGTCTTTCACATATATTCGGAATTAGCATGTGTAAGTAATATGAAACGTTCACATATCTTTTGCGAGTTTGTTATTTGAGATGTAGAACGCACTGAATGCATCTGCATAGAGAGACACTGCACGTTCTGCTGAAGATTGTGGGTGTTTACAGCAGTTTGACTGATAAATATGAATTTGTAGCTAAATTGTTAGGTGTGCCAAACAGCAATTCCTGTTGTTTACATCCTTGTTTACGTCCTCGCTACAACATACCGTTAGCGCTAGAAACTGTGCGTGTAATAAATTACAGATTGTGGCTCACAATCCACAGCTTTGTCGGTTGGAGGAGTTTTTAGCCAAATCCAGCACGGAACTGGGAGATTCTGGAAGTTCTCCTTTGTCAAATGCTTGCTATATCTTTTTTTATATATATATATAATTAATATAAACTATGTTATAAGGGGTTAACTATGTTTAATATGAACTATGTTATATTAAAATAATAAAAAATAATAAATAAATAAATTTTGTAGTCCTCAAATTCGTTCGCTGTAGGCTTTGCTAAGCTAACTCTGTAAATGCCAATGTCTCCCTTTGCATTGAACTTTGAGCGTATTAAATTCAGAGATGTTGTTTATGTTCACACAGCTACCTTACACATCAACAAAAATTTAAAATATGATGTCGTAGTGGACCACCCCTTTAAAAAAATAACACACATTTGATCAGATTATCTTTAAAAATTGTTTGTATGTGTATTAGATTTTGTCTTGTAAATATTAACTTAAAGACTCCCGCTGCACCTTTCTGACTGTCTCCTCTCATACATTCAGCTTCAATTATCATAAAATAATTAAGTCTATTTTTTTTATCTTTTTGTGTGTTTATGTTAAATAAACATTTTCATGAAACATCTAACATCTATAATCTACATTTTGGTCAACTCTGTTGCATTGGTAATAAAAAGACATAATATGTAAAGCTGTGAAAAAAATAGAAATGACCTCCTCTATGTGATGTCACTTCCTCTGGCGATAAAATCTGAAAGGTATTGAGGCATTTACTCTCTTACATGAATTTGTACAAAATATTTAGCATACGCTAATAGCTTAATTATTTGTCAACTCTGTTATTGTGATGTTTTAGTTAATTTTTTAAAATAATAATATGCCGTGTGGTGTCTGGTTTAAGGTTATTGTCAACTAATATTGTCAGCTTTGTTAGTGTTTTAAAAAATTTAAAAGTAAGTTTAGCAACAATTAGTAACAGAATCAAATAATGCCATTTTGCATTAATAAAGGATTCAGATTACTGTAAAATATGTTTTGCTTTTATATTAAATTCAGTTAAGGAAAATTCATGGAAATGCTTAAAACGTACCTGCAATTCTGGAATGAGTCATATATCCAAACTAAAAAGCTGTATTAAATTTTCAACAGTTCATTCTGGTATAATACTTATCATAAAAATAAGGTATGGATCAAAACATTTACACAATATTAACAGTATCATTCAGTAAAATATATGAATTATTAGCGTTTATTGAGACCATCTGTTTGCACATCATTCTGGTAACTTCAAGTTAATTCACAAACTCCAAAAGCTCTAGATGCCAGAAACTGCTTTTTTTATTTAAATTTTTCCGAAAATGGTAGTATAACAGTATTTAACTGTAAAATTACAGTAGATGTGAGGTTAGATCTATTATAGTTTTTCATCATATATAGTAAAGAAACTTACTATTAACCAATTAACAGGTGTTTTTTGTAGAATCTCTTTTAACATCTCAGAAATAAAGGTACAAAAGCCATCGCTGGGATGGTGGGATGGATTTTTATACTTTTAAAGTGCTAATATGTATTTTTTTAAAGATACTGTTATATACTTTTAAGGTACCAATATGGATCTTTTAGGAACTAATGCATCTTTTTATGTACAAAAGAGTTTCTTTCTAAATGGTACTGCCCCAGTGACACAGCGACAGCTTTGTTACCTTTATTTGTAAGAGTGTAAAGTCAAATTCACATCAAAAAAATATATTACAAAACTCGTCAATTTTGTACTGTACATGTGCACATTGCATTGGAACCTTAAATTTACAATTCTGTACCTTTAGGGTACACTTTTATATCTTTAAGATACTATGAGGTACACATTTGTACTATTTAGCTATTAATATGTACCTTTAAAGGTGCCATGAAGTGTTTTCAAATGTGCACTTTTTATTCAATATTTGACATAATATCAACTGAAAAATGAAGAAAGGGTGGGGCGTAGAGTAGCCCCGCTGCTTTTTAAAAAGTAGCCTATAGTGTTTTGTTTCATCACCTCTCTGCCAGTGAGAGTGGTTGAGCTCAGGCTCATCAAATGAAAAGCAAGCGTCTTGAGGCAATGGGAGCATGTCAGATACTAGAGAGCATTTGATTGGTCGAACTTTGATGAGAAACTGATATGCTGATATACAGTATATGCTGAATTCTTTGCTTATTTATGATGCCGATTTAGTCTGTCAATTTACTTATGTTACAGGTTTTTGGTCTGCGGGAGGAAACCGGAGTGCCCGGGGAAAACCCACGCAAACACGGGGAGAACATGCAACATGCAAACTCCTTGCTCGACTTGGCAAGGTAGGATCTGAGCCAGTGACATTCTTGCTGTGAGGCAATGGTGCTAACCATTGGGCCTTCGTGCTGCCCTCATAAGGAAAGGGGAAGGGTAGGGGTGGAGGGGGGATTCTTCAAAACAAAGATGGCTAAGGTGGCTAAGATACTCTGGTTATTTATAGTGATTTAGGAATCGTCTCATTGGTGAATCATGCATTAGCTTATGAGGACCAGATGCTATCAATCATAACCGTGTGCTCCTCTCGAAATTAGTTTATAAATAAACTTCACTTATGTCAGTTTTATATCTCCTAAACGTGAATTTTACCACTGTCTTGGAGCACACCAACATATAGATGTCCTTAAAACTAACAGACTGAAACTAACATCTAAAATGTAGTTTATTTTAATTTCATGGGACCTTTAAGGTACACATGTGACCCTGTAATGTGCAAAAGTCTACCTTTTTTTCCAAAAGGTACCTCCCAAGTGACAGGTTTTGTAACTTCATTTCTGAGAGTATGTGACTAATTCACATCACCCTAAATGTCAGATATGTTACTGTTGACATTCTCTCTATGAAAATTGTTAATTATTAGCATTTATCCAGACCATCAGAAGCTGTTGAAATATTCTAGATACTTCACACTTCTTAAGAGTCAGAAATGCATCAAAGCATTTATGCAACATTAGCACTGAGCTAGTGAAAGATGCGTGTTTCTGCTGTGATGGAGAATGTGCCACTCTTCATGGCACTGGACGTAACTGGGGCATCTGTGTTGTGGTAACCATGACAACCTGTGAGTTTGTCATCTACAGTGGCGAAGCTCTGAGGGGATTGAGCTCATGATGCCGAATCTGTAGCACACACGCCCACACAAACACACGTATGTGCACATGCTACATACTACACTGCTTTAAGCCACGGATAAAGCAAATGATTGCTATGGTGGATTTAGACAGGTTGCAGGATCTGGTGACACCACTGTGCCCTCGAGGGAGGACTTTGTCTGAAATAAAGGTCACTTTCGATTATTTGTCTGCTAAATAACTACTTGCTTGACTGTGCCATGTGCACACTGGAGCTAAATTCGGTTGTCAGTTCACTTTCAGGTGGTTAATTGTATCTAGAGTATAATGGGCTATATGCACAGCTAGTGTTTTTTAGTGTTTTGCAGTGCTTCTTGTCCAGTCTGATACCAACTTTATATTGTATCTCAGCCAGGCAGTGAAGATTGCTGTTTTTTTTTAAAGAAGTCAGATCTTAAACGTGGCCACTTTGTATGGGATGATAATTAACCGGAAGCCCTTGGGCTGGCTGACTGAAACCCCGTTCAGTCATTTGGGGAGGGACAACTTCAGTCTATTATTATTACTATTATAATTAAAGGAATGGAGACCCAAAAATGAACATTCCATCATCCAGTTGGTCCAAACTTGTTTGATTTACTCTCTTCTGTTGAGCATAATAGAAGATATTTTGAAGAGTGTTAAAGTCATTGACTTTTATTGTACATTTTTATACTGTGAATGCCAATGAATACCAGTTACCAACATTCTTCAAATTTTGTGTGTGTTTAACAAAGAGAAAACTCATTCAAGAGTTTAGACTTAGCTAAATATTGATTATAAAGCTTGTTTGGCATGCTGTCCAGGGAGAGAGCCCTGAGCTCAGAATATCCCCGAGCCCCGGGCTCCCTCCCATTGGAGAGTTTGAGCTCAGGTAGGTCTCGAGAACTCCTCTGCTTGTGAACATGCTGAGATATATCTGGCTAAGAGTTGTTTTAGATGCTATTTTGAAGTAGTCAAATTACTTATGCTGTATGTCTTTAGATGGTGGGAGAAAACCGGGAAACCTGAGGAAAACCTACGCGAACACGGGGAGAACATACAACCTCCGCACAAAAATGCCGACTGGCTCGGCGAGGGGCCAAACCAGCAGTGTTCTTTCTGTGAGGCAACAGTGCTAACCACTGAGCCAACTGTGCCGCCCTATCAGAGAAGGGGAGGAGTAGGGGTGGAAGGAGGGATTCTTCAAGCAGTAGACTGCAGTGAAAAGCTCTGGTTGTTTATTGTATGTCAATATTCATCTGATTGGTGCAATATACAGAGCTGATGCAGTACTAGCTGTTAAATCATAAGCACGTAATCCTCTCGAAATTAGTGTATAAATAAACCACACTTGTTTGGAACAACCTGAGGGTGAGTAAATGGTAAGCAAAAAAAAAAAGTTAAAATCACAAATGATAAAATGGTATACTGTACATGTTTCAATGTGTATCAAAGATGCGCTCTACAGGGAGTGCAGAATTATTAGGCAAGTTGTATTTTTGAGGATTAATTTTATGGATTAACAACCATGTTCTCAATGAACCCAAAAAAACTCATTAATATCAAAGCTGAATATTTAGCTATTTTAGGAGGATATCTGTGTGTGCAGGTGACTATTACTGTGCATAATTATTAGGCAACTTAACAAAAAACAAATATATACCCATTTCAATTATTTATTTTCACCAGTGAAACCAATATAACATCTCAACATTCACAAATATACATTTCTGACATTCAAAAACAAAACAAAAACA
>CAIGQQ010032720.1:681019-705176 GCA_903798035.1 Danio albolineatus | reverse complement strand
GGTTGTGCCAAACTTGTCAAACCCAAAGGTCAGCAGACATTTCTGTCAGAATGATGAGAGACTGCATTTTAAGTGAAGTTTTAAAAGGGTCACGTCATAAAGTCGTACTTCATAAATATTTTCCATGAAATTAAATTCTTATGCAACTAAAAATATACAGGTGCCACTCCTGTCTCTGTAAAATGGCCAATGATAGAAACCTCCTCCAAAAAAAAAAAAAAAAAACATTTATTCAGATTATGCTTTGTTTCACCCAAAAATGAAAATTTGCCATTAATTTACTCACACAGACCAAACTATAGGCGACTTCTTTATTCCAGTAACTTGTACTTGGTGATTAAAAAGTCTGGCACTTTGAGAATGTAAAAGATATATTTTATATTAATATATATCTTAAAGGTGTCAGAAAGTTGAACCTGGTGCTATAAAAGCTATTGCTGTGTCGTTAATATAACATAAACACAGATCCTAAAAAAATGATGTAAAGGCTGATGGCTTTTCATTTGCATATTGTTGTTTTTGACTATTAAAAACTACTATTTGTATCTTCTGTGAGTTATGATTAAAATATGGTAATTCTAACAGTTTAATAAAATGTATTTGACTTTTTAAAATCACCAAGAGACCCCGTCATTGTCCCGTGACCCCCCAGGGGGTCCCGACCCTCACTTTGGAAACCACTGCGTTACACCTAACATGGTCTGTTTGGAGGATGTTTTTTTTTCTGCCAGCCTTACTGTCTATGGAGGATCAGGGAGCTCATGGTGTCTGGATGAGGCTGAGTAATTAATAACTTTTGTTTTATTTTTGGGTGAACTAACACTTGAAATATGAGGTTTTGTGTAAATCATAAAATCCAAATGTTAAGTCTTTTTTCTTTTTCTGGACACATTCTAATGTACAAAGAAAAGATGTAAGCCGCTTTACTATCATTTTGATACCTGTAAAAATTGTACCTTATATGGTATTGAAAAGACCTCTTATGATACTGTTCTGTGCCTTTTATGGTACAACTGAAATGAAGGTACACAATTGTTCTCATATAAAAGGTACAAAAGTGTTGAACAACTCCTTCTTTATTACAGTATCTATGAAAATAAATATGACTGGAAAGGCAAAGTGATTTTTATGAATAATTTCCATATTATAACAAGAATCATCATTTAAAAGTATATGTTTAAAGATACTTATAAACATACATTTTTAGTTCTATAATACAATAATACAAAACAACTGGTAAAACAGAAAACTATACAGTAGGTATTGTAAACTAAACATTTAATGCATTTTAATAAATGTTTGGTAAGCATTTTTGACACTGTTAAGGTACAAAGTGTCTTGTCACTGTGGTGGTCCCTTTCACGAAATATTCAATATTGTATCTGCAGGTTTTAAAAACAAAGGTACATTTTGGTACAAATCATGACCTTAAAAGGTACAAATTTGTTTCTTTTCTTAAGGGACAATTCTGTCCCATAGAAAATGTACTGCCCCAGTGACGAGGGTTTGTACCTTCTTTGGTACAACATTGTACCGTTTTTTCTGAGAGTGTAGACTGTCAGATATCAAGCTTTATCTACAAAATGTAAAAAATAAAAGAATCAAACAAACCTATACAATCCATTCAGAAGAAATATTTCCTTGTAAATATTCTACAGTAAAGTCACTTCTTACTTTGTCTTCATGCGAAAGGTGAAACATTTGTGACACTTGTAACATTTCAAACGAATCTAAGTGCTGATTAAGAAAGGTTTTGACCCGAAGACCTCTTGCTTTCTTTCATAACAGAACATTCAGTGGTTTTCAATGTGATCTGCAGAGATCCAATCGACTTACCCTAACAATCGCTCCAATGCTGTATGTGGCCTTGAGTCTGTGAAAGAAGAAAAAAAAATGCTTTTCATGGCATGGTAACCATTTTTCAATTAATTCCCCTCCACAGACATATTCAACCCAACAGCATTCATGTGAATACCAATCCGTACCCTTGTGGCCTCAAAGAGACTTTTACATAATCCTTCTAGATGCTTTGCGACAATGTAGAGGATGGAAGAATGTGATGCGGTCCTGTTTGCTGAAACTCACAGGCTCAAGGCTAAGCTTCAAACTGAATACACAAAATAAAACGTTCAGGTGAAAAAGCACGAATGCAGGAAATCGTGACTTGTGGGTTCATGGTAAAGCTTGAAGAGACAAGATACTGAATGCTGAAATGATAACTCTGTAGACTATAGGGAACTCATATTCACTGTTAACTAGTTGCTTATTGGGGACTATTAATATTAATGCCTGATTCTAAACCATTACATTACTATCAATATGAAAGAGTAGTTTATATAGGGAGAAATTTGTATTATTAGTGAATGCTTTCCCTAAAGTTAGCAATAAAATAGTTAAAAGTCACCATAAATTAAACATAAAATCAAACATGCTGTTAAGAAGTCATTATAAAGAATGCTGGTTCCACACATGTCGTCTTAACACAAATTAATTAAGTTAACTTTTTGTTTTTTTTTTGCAATTTTAAGTTGATTGAACATTAAACAATTAAGTTGTCCCAGAAAGCCCTCAAGAATTGTGTTGTTTCAGCTCATTTCAAATAAGTAATTTGAACAAGCAGCAAAACTTTTTTTTGTGAGTGTTGTAAATAAAATAAATAAGCTTTCACAGTCTCATTTTATGTCCACTTCGTTCAAGAAAAAGGGCATATCTATCATTACAAAAAACTTGCAAACTGTACAAATGTTTGAGCTGGGAGGGATTTATTTGGTGAATAATTATAAAGGAGGATTTCATGTGTCAATACAATAATTGTAAATAATTACAAAAAATAAAAAAGTTTTAATAAAAAAAAAACATTAGAATGTTCATTCATTCATTTTCTTTTCCGCTCAGTCCCTTTTTCAATCTGGGGTCAGGATGAACCGACATTAGAATGTGTCTGGAAAAAATATTACATGACATGATTTACAAAAGACAGTTATTTATTGTTAATCATATTTATTTATAAGACTTATTCGATAATGTTAAGAGACAAAAAAAATTCAAAGAAATAAAAGGCTACTGCTTTATGTTTTATATTTAAATATGCTTTAAAATGTAACATATTTCTTAAAAACCAAAAAGAAATATTCATTGTTTCAGATTCATATGTCATACTAAAATGCTGAATTTCTGCTCAAGAAAGATTTATAATTTTATTAATGTAAAAATGACTGATTTTCAGACGACTTTTTGATTAATAAAGTGTTCAAAATAAAAGTGTTAAAAATCTTTTGTAACATTATTTAAAAGGACAGTAAATATTGTATATTTCCTAAAAATAAAATGTATATTTACTCATCATTATCTTCAAGATGCTTCAAGCTCTTCAAGTTTCTGTTTTCCTGTTAAAAACAAAGCACAAATATATTTTAGATGAAGAAAATAAAAAGATTTTCTTTTTAAGTAGAATCGTTTCAGAATATCTTCTCAAAAACCAACAAGTTTGGAACAAATAACGGATGAGTAAATGATTTTGGGAAAACTATGTCAATTCTTGGCATTTTATGCATCCTTGCTTAAAATAATTTCTTTACAAAAAACATCTTTAAACATGACCCTAATCAAAATATGTCAAATAAAGATGTGATAAATATACAATGTATGGTTTCCATGTTTTCTACTTTAAAGCACATTTTAGAAGAAATTTGTACATACACAAAAAAGTTATTAATTTCTAATTATTGTTAAATGTTATTTAAATTACTTAAAAAAAGTATTGAATTGCACAATGAATTTAATTACTTGATTTAATACTATTTCAAATCATTATAGAACTCTATGCAATATAAATTATTCTTTAAATTTGAGTCAAATATTTTATAAAAATGTAATACTTATGAAATATCTTTGCTTTTTTAATTAACAAATTACTTACAATGCAATTATACATATTATGAAACATTTTAAAAGCAATGACACCATATTTCATAAACACTGTACCTGTATTGTATTATACACCAGTGTATACACTAGTGTATATTGTGTTACTGTTAAATTACTCTTTTCTTACTCAAATCATTTTTAAGCATGTGCGATAGTCTTTATAAATGTAACCTTCTTTTAAAATGAAAAATAGAATTATGCTGTAAAATATATTTATATACTTCTCTGCAATGATTTATACAGAACTGTTAAATATATTTACAGTATTTAAGGCAAGTATTATAAACAACTGTAAATTATAAATGACCTAAAACAAACAGGAACGCCTTACTTTACTTGAACATTTTTTAAAAGTTACTTTGTAGTTCATTATACCAACAGTACATACATGTCGAGCTACAGTATGGCTGAACGCTGAGGATGAACAAGGTATGCAGTAGATGACAGGTGCTGCTGCTCTGACGTCTGAAACATCCTCACCATCCTAACACACCAGCAGAAAAAAAATAAACTGAACCAACACTCTGGCCTCAAAAACAATTGAAAACAGTCCACAAATAGAGCACACCTCAAGAAAAATGAGTTTAACAGCTCACTGGTCAGCTCAGATTTTCAAGGAATCCTCGGGAATTTGTGTAGCTCACACACAACAGCTATGTTTCCATCCAATTACATCTATGTGCAAAACTGAAATAAAACTGTCACAGATAAAATATGACATCAGAAAATGGCAGAAAGTCCCTCTCTTAACAAGGGATTTGTTCATTCAAGTGATTCGTTCAAAATGGCGGACTCTTTTAGGAATCTGAATTCACATACTACTACAGGAAAAACAGTATGTACTGTATATGCATCCAAAATCGAATTCTATAAATACTAGCCACATTTATACAATATAACATACTTTTAAAATGTTGCACAACATATAAGCACACACCTCACACTACTCATTGTCCGGGCTCGTTCATACAAGCAGACTCATTGTGATATTCTCTGCTTATTGACAATCATTTACTTACCTGTTGCTACTTACCTGATCTCTGTTTGTTTCCAGTCTGTCCAGTATCCCCTGTGTCCCGTCAGTGGTGTGTGCGCCGTCAGTCTGTCTTCCCCGTGATTCATCTGGTGTGTGTATTCGGTCCTCCAAGAAAAAGGACAACATTATCATCCCAGACATCCTTCACGTATCCATTATCACCCCGGACATCCTTCACGTATCCCTTATCACCCATCTGTTGCTCCGCTGTTATAATAAACATTTAATATTATTCACTCACCTTGTTTGTTCGTCTGCTTCCCTAACACATCCATTGACATTCTTCAAAATATCTTGTTTCATGTTAAACGGAAGTAAGAAATTCCTAACAATTTAGAGAAACATGAGTGTAAGGAAGTAGGGAGGAAATGTTCATTGGTGAACTATCCCTTTAAAGTAAGTTTTAATTTAAATGTACTGTAAAAACAATAAGTTGACTCAACTTCAGATTTTTAAGCAACTTGCTGCCAAGCTTTTTTAGCTGACAACTTAAATCGAGTCAAGTACAGTACTTGGATTAAACGTAGAGTCAACCCAAAAAGGCTGTGCAATAAATTGATCTACGATTTTAAGTTGTCAACTTTTTTTTACAGTGTACTTACTCAGACGAATCAACTGTCTTTACAAATGGCTCACTGAATCAACGATCCACTCCATTCATTCATTCATTCATTCATTTAACAGAATCATTTAAGAATGAGAGCCTGAGACACACAGATATTGTGCTTTCATCTTGTTTAGATCATTTTTATCTTAGCAAAACAAAACACAAAAAAAATTTTTTTTTTTGCTTTATTTGTACTAGTTGTAATAGTTGATTTTTCTAGGGGATCCTAAAGTGTACATAAGTGTACATTACCTCTATCACACAGCAGCAACTCAATGCATTTAGGCATGTAGACATGATCGAGACGATCTGCTGCAGTTCAAACCTGGCATCAGAATGGGGAAATGTGATTTAAGTGACTTTGAACGTAGCATAGTTGTTGGTGCCAGACTGTCTGGTCTGAGTATTTCAGAAACTGCTGATCTACTGGGATTTTAAAAATGGTCTGAAAAAGAGAAAAAAAATCCAGTGAGCGGCAGTTCTGTGGGCACAAATGCCTTGTTGATGCCAGAGGTCAGAGGAGAACGGCTAACAGTAACTAAAATAACCACTTGTTACAACCGAGGTATGCAGAAGAGCATCTCTGAACACACAACACATCAAACCTTGAAGCTGATGGGCTACAGCAGCAGAAGACCACACAGGGTGCCACTCCTGTCAGCTAAGAACAAGAAACTGAGGCTACAATTCACACAGGCTCACCAAAATTGGACAATAGAAGCTTGGAAAAACGTTGCCTGGTCTGATGAGTCTCGAATTCTGCTGTTACATTCGGATGGTAGGGTCAGAATTTGGCATCAAAAACATGAAAGCATGGATCCATCCTGCCTTGTATCAATGTATCAGGCTGGTGAAGGTGGTGTAATGGTGTGGGGGATATTTTCTTGTCAGACTTGCGCACCATTAGTACCAATTGAGCATCTTGTCAATACCACAGCCTACCAAATCGGTACTAGAAAGGTGTACCTAATCAAGTGGCCTAATAATAAAAGTATATTAGGAATTTCTGAGTGAAACTTGTTTCTACATCATATTTTTCAGCATAGAACAAACAATGCAGAAAACAACAGGTAATTGGGGAGGAAAAAAAAACAGGTATGCTTATGAAAAGTGAAATTACCCATAAAATCTCTGCAGCTCTTGTTTTACTCTCTCGTAAGCCTCTTTCAGAGAAAACCAACCGTATGAACTGGATTCCTGTTCAAACAGAAGTCTGCGTGTGAGGGATGAGGAGCTGACAGTACATATATCTCCGTCATGTGTGACTGCTCCACAATCCCTCCACTAACAAGCTCAATGAACAGCATCCCTCCATCATTCATCTCTCGCTCTCTTTCTGCCAGTGTTTCTGAGAAGCTCTAACAAAGACTGAGCGCTATGGAAACAGCGAGAGTTAAATACACAGTGTGTCTTTAAGGTGAGCGGAGATGAAGGACGGTGTCGCCAGCAAAGCAATCAAAGGCTTTCCGCAGAAGTTCTAGAGGTATATATAGAGTTATGGATGTATTTTTCAGTACCTGCATCATGTAATTTTCCTCTTAGGGAAGATTGATATAATGCGTTTTAGTTTGTTGGAACATGGAACGACATTTGCCACAAGTTTTACTTTGTAGTCATGCATTTATGTACGACCCCAGTTCTGAAATAGTTGAGACATTTGGTACAATGCAGTGAAATCAAGAATCAGTTATTTGTTAAATCTCTACAACCTTTGATACATTCTTATCAAATTAAAAAAAGAAAAGATTTCGTTTTTCATTTACAAAATTATAGATTTAGATAAGCTAAATGAAAATGGAGCAAAATAAAAATGAAAGACACAGAATATAGAAATTCATAAAAGAGTCTACAATTAGCAGGTAAATGGTGATACATGAGGGATTTGTGTCAAAAAAAGAGCATCTCAGTCTTTGTAAACTATCAAATTTCTCAATGTAAAACCATAAAGAATGTCTTTTTACTTCAATTTTTAAAGTTGGTGTTAAATCAAAATTTACAATGTGTATTTTGTTAGTGCACATTGTTATTATTTGTTGAACTATTAATAAATTCAAATGATTCCATTGAAAAAAAAATGTTTTGGTAATCTTTAATCAAAGTCTGACCATTTGCTTTAACATTTGAAGTGGCGGTGCTTTCTCTGTGTACTTCAGTTTGATAGCTTCACAATATTCTTAATCACACCCCTCTTAATGTCAATTAGCTGCATGGGAATGATATGTACAAAGAACTCAATATTCTAAATAAAACTCAATAAAAGAACTCATTATTCTGTTTCACATGGAAGTGCACAAACATACTGAAATAAAAGTTTTATCAACTTCCGCTTCACATGAACTATAGAATATATTCAAATAATCCAGAGTCTGTTGAGGGCAAGGCAGGAAACTTCAGCTAAATATGACATTTGAGCCTACAGATAGTATCAAATAAAAGCCGTCATGGTTTGGTGTTAAAAAAGGGCTGCATGTGCTTAGAAGTACTACAGAAAAACACTCACTAAAAACAGTCTGCTGCTGCATTAAAAAAAGGAACCAGAATAGTTTTTTTTAACTCAAGGAGAAAATTATATTCTCTGTAGTGGTGTCAAACACTTGGGAAAGAGCTCATCTCAGGCTGCGTTTCACTAATATGTCATTTTAAAATGATGTTTGAGATTGAAAACAATCATGGTACATATTGGCTTCTTTACTGTATTTCATAAACATGATGTCTGTTCACATTAGACAGAATGAAACTCATTATACACGATTATGTGGTCTAATAGTTAAAGAATTGGAAAGGGCTTAGGTTCAAGAACCGGCACTGGCAGGAATTTGTGAGTGCATAACCAGTGCTCTCACCCATACCACGGCTGAGCTTGAGCAAAGCACCGATCCCCCAATGGCTGCCCAATGCTCTGTGTGTGTGTTCACTGCTGTGTGTGTGCACTTGGATTGGTTAAATGCAAAGTACAAACTCCAAGTATGGGTCAGATGTCACGACTTTCACTTTCATCATCATATATATATAGTATTTACAGAATACAATGGTATATGGACAGCTAGTGTTTTTCAGCCAATGATAAACTTCCGGTGAAAGCTTAATGTGATTATTTCAATTTCATAAGGTTCCTTTTACAGCATTGATGGTGTAATGTAATTAAATACATTCAGCTAAATAGACTTAAGCAATCAATTAGTTGTTCAAGCGTAAAACGATATGAAAGACTGTGCAGAATCAGTAGGCGAACACAGAAACTCCATTGAAAATACTGGGGTGAAATAAACCGTCATAAAGAGATGGCGGGGGAAATGGAATTTTAAGCGGTGCTTCTTGTCCGGTTTGAGACTCACTTTTTATATCATATATCTATCAGGCAGCGAGGATCAATAATTTTTAAAGAAATCAGACGTTAAACGTGGCAATTTTATAACGGAAAGACAGTTCACCGGAAGTAGGCCTGTGAAAACAATGTAAATCTTTTTTTTCCCTTTTTTTCAAAAAGATTAAAGACAATTAAAAACTTTAGACTTTTGGAAATTGGGGTTGTACATGAAAAATAAAAGTAGGACAGAAGGTTATTTTACCCGTCAGAAGTTGTCTGGATCTTGAAAAGGTGACGTTTGCAAGAATAGTCCCAGACAGGACGCTTTTTAACAAGACTTGGAGGCTGAAGGTCAACTTTAGACCTGAGAGATCTAGTTTTTATTATCATTACCAATCGCAGTGCTAAATGCTGCATTATTATGAAAGCATATGGTCAACAATGCAATGCTGAAACAGTCCACATGTGGAATAATTGCGACTGTATGTGATTTCAGTTTAAATGATTTTAAATGAGATAAATTCAAGCAACCAGATTAAAAATACAGGACTGACTCAGAACTGTATGACCATGGCACAAGTGTTGCGTCTCTTCCTAATGTGTCAACTCTGAGTCACTGCAGTTTAGGACAAAACCTCAACACAACGGAAGCCGTAATAATGCTACGTGTGGGATCAGAATACCTGAGGTATACTGACCTCTAGTGGACTAGGATAGGGAATCACATCAAATACCATGATTAAACTGGTTAGAGAGGCAAACCATTGCTAATTTGTGGTTAGTTACCATTCTTACCATGCTTACTTTTATTTTATTAAGGAATATTAATTTATAATTTTGGGGAACATAAAACAAATAGCCCTATAATAATACTGCAAGAATTACAAAATGGCATTTGCTCTGGGGATCTTAATAACTTTATGAAATAATCATTCATTCATTTTCTTTTCGGCTTAGTCCCTTTATTAATCCGGGGTCGCCACAGCGGAATGAACCGCCAACTTATCCAGCATTTGTTTTACGCAGCGGATGCCCTTCCAGCCACAACCCATCTCTGGGAAACACATCCATACATTTTCATTCACACTCATACACTACGGACAATTTAGCTTACCCAATTCACCTGTACCGCATGTCTTTGGACTGTGGGGGAAACCGGAGCACCCGGAGGAAACCCACGCAACCACGGGGAGAACATGCAAACTCCTCACAGAAATGCCAACTGGCCCAGCCGGGGATCGAACCAGCGACCTACTTGCTGTGAGGCGAACGTGCTAACCACTCGGCCACCGTGGCGCCCTTTATGAAATAATGATTAAAAAAAGGATGACATTCAACAGTTTCTTCTTCAATCGTTCATGCAGCTCAGATGTGCCTGTGCTTTGTTTCAAACAGAGAGTCATGGTGTTGAATAAAGGCATTACTTTTGTTTTATGTGAGCACAAAAGTATTCTCGTAGCTTGATAATATTCCGATTGATTTACTGACGACAAATGGTCTGTTCTTGGGATTTTTTGGGGGGGCTTTGGTATTTTCAAAGATTTCTGATTGCACCTAAAATATGTTATATTTTGGGTTTTTATGACATGAGGGTGAAAAACTAATAACAGAATTTTCTTTTTCGGGTGAACTAACACTCATATCATAAAAGTATGACCATTTCAGATGCACACAAAGAATTTGTACTGTCTTTGGGATTTTCCGTTTTATACTGAAGGTCATTTTCAGTTTATTCTGACACAATAATAAATATAACTCAAAAAGTCTTCAAAAGCAGTGAAAAACAAGTATGTCAGATATATATTTATTTTTATTTCCATAAATGTTTTTTAATCTCACAAAAATAATTTAAACAAAACATTAAAAAAAAATTTAAAGCACTTAACAAATTCTGCAGCTTTTACAATATTTGATAAAAAATGTTGCTCTTCTAGTTTAAAAAAAGACCTGAATGTGTTATGAGGAGCTGTAATTTCATTTGAACAACATATTGCTGTTTTATTTCTTTATGTACACTTTTTAAAAAAATCACAAAAAACAAATCAAACAAATCTATGGAAACTACATTTCAAGTAATCGTTCTGCTCGTATCATTTTCACAAGCACACTGTAAAACATTCTTGCTGGCTTAGTTTTTTTAGTTTAATCAAAGGAACTTTTCTAGTCATCTTAACGTCAATATTAATCAAACAGACTAAAAATATTTCAAAGTTAATTGTAAACTTTCATTCATTCATTTTACTTTGGCTTAGTCACTTTACAGGTCACCACAGCAGAATGAACCACCAACTATTCCAGCATATATTTTACACAGTGGATACCCTTCTAGCCACAACCCAGTACTGGGAAACACCAATAAACTCTTGCATTCACACACACTTATCCACTACGGCCAATTTAGTTTATTCGATTCAGGCGCAGGTTTTTGAACTGTAAGGGGAAACAGGAGCTTGTGGAGGAAACCCAACCAACATAGGGAGAACATGCAAACTCCACACAGAAATGCCAACTGACACAGCCGGGGCTCATACCAGCGACCTTCTTGCTGTAAGGCAGCAGTGCTGTCCACTGAGCCACTGCGCCACCCTAGTTGAAATCTGATTAATTTATTATATGACGACAAATGTTACTTGAACTTATTTGAATACGTTAATCAGGCTTCAACTACATTTTTTTTCTCAGTTTGATTGATTTAAGTTGAGATGACTAGAAAAAGATGATTTGATTCAACTAAAAAAAATTGAGACAGCAAGAATTTCTTCACAGTGTGGAATATATATATATATATATATATATATATATATATATATTACAGTGCAGTTGGATGTAAATATGGCTTGTTGCTGAAAAATCCTATTGGATTGCATCTGGACAGTGTTAAAAACTGTAAGCATGAGCAATTTCCCTTATCTAGAGTAAGAATTCCACGTGTTTAAAAAAGTATAAAAACCTGATAAAGACATTCATTTCAAAAGTGCACTTGCCCAAACGCTTAAAATCCCAAAAGACATGAGTTCACAAAATGCATGCACAGAATGGGGGACGGTCATTGGGATTCTCCATTAAATCCAGCAGCTGATGATCAGTGCATGCTCTTCTTCAGGTGGAGGACTGGTCTGAGTGTGCGGGTGTAGCGGGACACAGTGACGGGTACGGTCGAGGCTGGTCCAGATTCACATAGGTGATCTGGAGGTTGATGTAATGCTCCCCTTCCAGGCTGGATTGGATGTCCTGAACGGCCTGCACGAGTGTAGTGAAACCCGGCCTCTTCTCAGGCTCAGGATGCCAGCACTGCATCAGAACTGACCAACTGCAATACACAATCCATAACCTTTTTTCCTTCTTCCATTCATTGCTTTAGTTTGTAGATGCTGCCTGTACAGCTGCGTGTTTCTACTCAGTTTTCACTTTTTTATTGGCTTTAGTCATATATTCATACACTAGCAGTCGTTTTGAAATACTTAATGTCCGCGTAAAATTAAAATTGACTGTTTATTTTGATAGCTCACATTTTCATTCTTAAGATTAATAATTGATCCATGCAAGTTTATCCACTGAAATAAATTAGTTTGTTTTGGTAATCTTCAACGAAAGTCCGACCATTTGCTAAAGCTTTTAGAGTTATCAAAGACATCCCAAAGACATTCTGAGTTGCATATGATATGCTCTCCTAAAAATAAAATGCAGGTAAAAAGTCAAAAAAGACTTACAGGGAATCAAAGCAATACTGTGGCTGTGGCAATCTACGGCCTTGCATCAGATAAGGTGTGATGTCATAGGGGTCCACATCAGGATATGGACTGGCTCCTCTCGTCAACAACTCCCACATCAACACTCCATAAGACCACTACAGGGAAGAAGAGTATCTGTTTGTATGTATGTTGCAACATATTAAAGTGTGCCTCACATGCGCTGACAGTAGAAGCAAAACATTTTGATCACCCCCTGGTGTTGGCCAGCAGAATATGTCATAAACCCTGTCCCTTGCATCTAAACAAATAAAAATTAAACTTAAAATACATAGTGTTTTTAAAATCTACTTACTAGGTATGATGAATAGACTGTCCATTATACCAAGCGAATACAAATTTCTCTATTTGATACATTTAATTAAAGGGCACCTGTAATGCTAAACCAACTTTCGGAAGCTGTTTGAACAGAACTGTGTATAAATATAGTGTGTCCACAGTCATATTGAAGTCTTCTAAACACTACAAGTCTCTTTTTAAGACTTTACTGACGTTAAAAATCGGATCCATATCCAAGGCTGCATCCGAAATGGCCTACTGTTCAGTAGGTACTGCATTTGAATTTAAATGTACTACTCAGCAGTATGTCAGCAGTATGGATGGAACTCGGATGTACTACATCCACCATTTTGTCATGATCAAGTGACATACCCGCATCAGTTGCATAGCTTAACTCCCATTTATTAATTCTCTTTCAGTGCATCATGGGATAGCACAGCATCCATCCAATGTGTACTTCAGAATCACGCCAGAAGTATTAGGTCATCCGGGTTCTTCTCACATACTGTTTTCGAATTCTATGAATTCGGACATACTACTCAGCTCACATACTGTTTTTAACTTACTATATACTATTGAGGCGCCACGGTGGCCTAGTGGGTAGCACGTTCTCCTCACAGCAAGAAGGTCGCTGGTTCGAGCCTTGGCTGGGTCAGTTGGCATTTCTGTGTGGAGTTTGCATGTTCTCCCCGTGGTTGCGTGGGTTTCCTCTGGGTGCTCCGGTTTCCCCCACAAGTCCAAAGACATGTGGTGTAGGTGAATTGGGTAGGCTAAATTGTCCATAGTGTATGAGTGTGAATGAGTGTGTGTGGATGTTTCCCAGAGATGGGTTGCGGCTGGAAGGGCATCCGCTGCATAAAAATAAGCTGGATAAGTTGGCGGTTCATTCCGCTGTGGCGACCCCGGATTAATAAAGGGACTAAGCCGAAAAGAAAATGAATGAATGAATGATATACTATTGAAATATGCAATTTCAGATGCAGCTCCAGTAATTTTGAGCTCCAACTCATTTTCCCATTCATTCATTCATTCATTCATTTTCTTTTCGGCTTAGTCCCTTTATTAATTCGGGGTCGCCACTGCGGAATGAACCGCCAACTTATCCAGCATTTGTTTTACGCAGCGGATGCCCTTCCAGCCACAACCCATCTCTGGGAAACACATCCATACATTCTCATTCACACTCATACACTACGGACAATTTAGCTTACCCAATTCACCTGTACTGCATGTCTTTGGACTGTGGGGGAAACCGGAGCACCCGGAGGAAACCCACGCAACCACGGGGAGAACATGCAAACTCCACACAGAAATGCCAACTGGCCCAGCCGGGGATCGAACCAGCGACCTACTTGCTGTGAGGCGAACGTGCTAACCACTCGGCCACCGTGGCGCCCTCAACTCATTTTCCCCACCTACCTAATTGATTGACAGGAGCGTATTAAGATGTCTACGTAGTAACACATATGAACATGTCAACAGAATAGGATTTGCAAAGAAACTGGGATTAAAAGATCTGTTCCAACTTACTGTGATCAGCTTGATCTCAATAATGAATATTAAAAGTTTAAAACATTTTTATAACAGTCAACATGCTTTTACAACATGCTTGTAAAAAAAAAGAAAAGACAGTACAATAACAGACAGCTACAATGTTATCTTATTCCAAAATTCACATAGATTCACACTTATCTTGTATCTTAAAAGGGGTAAAATAGGAGCCCTTTAAACATTTTCTCTTTGCAAAGGAAATTAAATGAAAAAACAAATCTATTGAGTTCTAAACTGTGTTTCCTTATAAGATTGTCCAAATTTTAACCTACCACATCTGATTTGGTGGTGAATTTCTGTGTCTGCAGGCTTTCTAAAGCCATCCATTTGACTGGCAGCTTCGCTCTCTTGCTGTCCTGGATGCTGTAGTATTCCTTATCATAGACATCACGTGCCATGCCAAAATCAGCCACTTTCACTGTGAATGATTCATCCAGCCTATCAAAACAGGATTCATAAAGTTTTCAGGGATTCATTTATCTGTAAACCTTGTAAAGCAAAAAAGACTATTAATTATAATTTGGCATTTACATACTTCATCTGTTACTTACATGCAGTTGCGTGCAGCAAGGTCCCTGTGCACAAACTTCTTGTTAGCAAGATACTCCATTCCTTTGGCTACTTGAAGCCCGAAGCCAATCAGATCCTTCACTGTGGGACTCTAAACATGAATGATACATTTTTATAGTTTTCAGTGCAACATTTTAATAAGGGCACTTGATTTAACTGCAGCGTTATTCAATGTACCAATGGCTTATAACAGCCACACAAAAATAGTAATGCAGAGTCTGCTCATTCTTTTCACTGCTTAATCTCCTCCATGTTGCTTTAGAATATAGAATTTTGTGCACAATTCATTTTTGTGATCTGCTTAGAACACAAACATTCTGTGTGTGCTACAGTGGTTTACATGACACAAATGCAAAAACAAACAGACTTTATTCACCCCAATGGAAAGCACACATGTCCAGTATTTATTTAGTTTGAATCATTTATCCCCTATATAGTGCATCATGTGCCATTGACCAGATTAAAATCATTGTATAAACATGCAACTCAGGTTTAGCCTCTATTAATAGTGTAAGGGGCAGGACGCATAAGAATCTAGACAGCAATAGATTGGACAAGATATCTAAAGTGCCGAATGATGTCATCAAAATATCAATGGCTGATATGGGTGTAAATAATACATGCTAAGTTTTGAATGCAATTACAGTATCTTCTAAATGCAAGAAAAAAAAAAGCTAGATGGAAGCATTAAGAAAGGCAGACTTTATGTGTATCTTGGCCTTTCCATCCAGCCCTTGTTAATGTGATATTCTTAAATGTGTATGAACATAAACAAAAAACATAAATGCATAAAACAATGTATATGGTCAAATGGTGCAGATGTTTTATCTCAAAAGAAACCATGCATGTTAAATGTATTAAATGTATTCACAAAGTATAAATGGGGGCGCCACAGTGGCGTAGTGAGTAGCACGTTCGCCTCACAGCAAGAAGGTCGCTGGTTCGAGCCCCGGCTGGGTCAGTTGGCATTTCTGTGTGGAGTTTGCATGTTCTCCCCGTGGTTGCGTGGGTTTCCTCCGGGTGCTCCGGTTTCCCCCACAGTCCAAAGACATGTGGTACAGGTAAATTGGGTAGGCTAAATTGTCCGTAGTGTGTGAATGTGTGTATGGATGTTTCCCAGAGATGGGTTGCGGCTGGAAGGGCATCCGCTGCGTAAAAAATATGCTGGATAAGTTGGCGGTTGATTCCGCTGTGGTGACCCCGGATTAATAAAGGGACTAAGCCGATAAGAAAATGAATGAAAGTATAAATGCAATATTCTAGAATTCTCCTTTTTTAACTGTAATTCAAATTTTATTATAGTTTTATCTCGATTTTTACGATTTACTGCATTGCTTTAAAGATAGCTGTCAGTTGTTTGGGTTTTCTGCGATAAATAAATAAAAATAATAAAATTAAATAGAATTGGAATCATGTAACTCCTTATTATTTTAACTGAACGTTGTGCTGTTTTCCAGCCCCTATTGGTACACAATAATTGGTAGTAAGATAGAATGTGCTTGCTTACCCTTTCTGGTGAGCGGATGAAATGCCGGAGATCACCGTGTTTCATGTATGGAAGGATAACCAGAGGAAGACCATCGCTGGGCAGCACAATGCCCAAAAGAGACAGCACATGAGGATGGTGGAAGGCCTTCATAAAGAGTCCTTCTCTTAAAAACTGCTCCACCTCCTCCAGATCAGTGATCCCTTTCAAGAAGAACACGAGAAGCATCTTTCATTTTGCACTGGTAAAGAATGACTAAGAATGATATTATTTTATTCATATATTTTATTCCATATTTTTAAATGGTGTGTTACTTAAATTCCCTTGTAGAATTTCAGTTTGTAATGCTTAATTTGTAATGCTCAAAATAAAATAAAATAAAATAAAATAAAACAATAATTTTTAAAACAAGTGATAAATTACTTACTATTCAGTGATTTGACTGCACAGTGGATCTCTTTGTTATCACTCTCAGTAAGATATCCATGATACACTGTTCCAAAATGACCTGAGAAAGATTTGAGATTAGAATGTGGAACGGAAAGATGACATGCTATTCAAAATATTAGCCGGATGAATTGTCACCTTTGCCAATGATTTGTTCATGCTGGATTTTGATCTTATCGGGTGATATTAAAACATTCTTGACTTCCTCCAGGAGATCTGGCCGGAGAGCAGACATGGAGATCTGACGCTGCATCAGAGGAGCTGCTGCAGAGTCCATCGAGCCGGCATATGGCAGACTGGTGAATGTGGCGCCTGAGCCATGAAATGGAGAAACTGACAGACCTGCAGGACCAACAGTTTGTGTTGGTTGAAAAATGGATTGAGTAGTACCAAGCTGAACTACATTATATGTAAATTATAGTTATTGACAGGGTCAATATTTTCACAAAAATAATTGATGTTAGGTTGTCTCACCCCTTCTGTAGTCACCATCAGGTGATCTGTCATAATTCTCTGCTGTAGTGCGATTTGAATGCATGGACAGTCGAACCTCAACAAGTGCAGCTGCCAATCAAACAAAAAGTATTTTTTTAACATTCAAATTTACATAATTTCCCTAAGTTTTTATTTGAATAAAATAAACATGATTATGATTTTTGAGAAATAAATATCAAATAAAGCAATATATCACTAAAGCTGTCAATGTGATAAAAAGCAAACAATTTCATGTAATGTGTGTGTACATTTGTGTCTTTATTATTGGTGCTTTTACTCTACACTGTAAAAAATTGCTGTCAAATTTACTGTATTACTGGCCATTTTGGAAGTGTTTTCCTTTTCTTGCCTTGCCGTGGTTTTTGACCTTGCTTTGTTTATAGTTTGTTAATTTTGCCGCCTGTTCCGACCATTCTGACCATCCTTTGGATCCTTTCTCCTGTCTGTCCCTGTTTTGACCTTTGCCTACCTGACAAATCTCTTAAAACACTGCATTTGGATCCTTAACTTTGTTGCCGACCCGACTCGTTCCAATAACTACAGCACAGTTGTAATTGTTGATTCACAGTGCACTTGTACATTCTTCCAGTAATACTGTAAAAATTTGCAGTGGTACTGTCAAATTTACAAGCTACACTAAATTAATAGTTACAATTGTGCTATAACCGAAATAGCCAGTAATACTGTAAATTTCACAGAATTTGTTTACAGTGTAAGGTTATGATTCAATGTAATTTCTTTATTTTGATGGTCAATTTATTGAATTTAAGTTACACGTCAACTAATTCTCATTAGATTATAAGTAGGCTGTTAGGGTGGGGATAGGGTTAGGATTAGTGTAAGTTGACATGTACTTGCAAAGTTTCTTATAGTCAGTTAAATGTCTGTTGAATGTCAGTATCAACAGATATTAAGCAGACAGTCTACTAATACTCAAATGGACCATCAAAATAAAGTGTTACCATTTCTTTTACTTTTTAGAGCCATTTTCTCAAGTTCAACCAAACACTATCTTAAGAGCAATGTCATTTTATGTATATAATAATGTATAATATAATGTGTGTGTGAGATTTGATTTGTATATACTGAGAAATTTCTGTGTGGGAGGGTTTTTTTTTAGGGACACAGCACAAAAATGATTGTACGCCAACTATATTGTATTATTATTACTTTATTATTATTATTATTATTATTATTATTATTATTATTATTATTATTATTATTGTTGTTGTTTCATAATCACTGACTTACACAAGACTGAAATAAAAATAGAAAATGGTTTAGCATTTAATATAAGCAAGATTTAATTGTGCTCATTCCATAAATAACAACATTGGCATTATATAAACTAATTTAAAGGATTAAAACTCTAAAACATGGTTCAGAATGAAGGCGGGGTCATTTGTTTGATTTCTGGAAATATTTACAGATCACAATCTGTTTGTATTTGGCATGAAAATGTATTAAGTAACGTATTAAGAACAGACTTACCTTTCTTTTTCTTTCGCTCTTGAGCCATGGCTACATAAACAATAGCTGCTCCCACACCAACTGCAGCTAAGATGCCCAGCACCACGCCCACTATTAAGTTGTTGTTTTTCATTACTACCACACCAATGTCATGCTCTTCTCTATTCACTAACACCTGAGAACAACAAAGTGACAGGGCAATGCATCAACACTGAAATGCTGAGTCAACATGAACATTTTAAAGCTGAGGTTAATAGTTTGCAGACTCCAACCTTGACTGGCGCCCCTTGGCGGGGGATAGTCAGATTTTTGGGAATCCTGCAAGTGATCTCATTGTCCAGAACTTTAGCATTGCAATCCACGCCATTAACTGTCATGATGATTTCCATGCAGCCAGACACCAGAGCCAGTTTCTTGTGCTGAAATAAAAATAAAGCATGGGATTTAGCATATTTTACAATCTTTTCACTCTATTCTAATCATCCACTTAAGACATTCTATGTATTATAAGTAGCTATATGCTAATTAGCAGTCATTAGAGTATTGCAGACTTAATATTTGCTAACACTTGACTCTGATTGTCCCTCAACAAACATTTTTTGATACCACATAACCAATATTCAACTGAAGACACACATGCAGAGAGACTTCATCCTGGCCTGGGCTGAGCTCCAACACACGGTCCTCTGTTTCAAATGGGATGGGTTCTCCATCAGCATGACAGGTAAAAGTCTGAGACTGCTGATCTTTGGCTCCATCCAGATCCACTGAGAGGATTCCTGTTGACTCCTCACACACAGGGCTCATACATTCCATCTGCGTGGGGTTCCCTTGACCAGAACACACCTAAAAAAAGGCAAAATTCAACAAGGGACAGCATATTAACTGCTTTCAAAGGAACAGTTCATGCAAAAATAAAAATAAACTCAACATTCACTCACCCTTCAAGTGGTTTCAAATGTTTTTGAGTTTCTTTTTAACTCTAAAGATGATGTTTTGAGGGCTGTTGGAAACCGGTAGCCATTGACATTGTTTAGAAGTAAGTGTATAGCAGTTTTCAACTTTTTTTAAAATGTCTTTCCATGTGTCCAAAAGAAAACATTCATTCATTCATTTTCTTGTCGGCTTAGTCCCTTTATTAATCTGTGGTCGCCACAGCGGAATGAACCACCAACTTATCCAGGATTTGTTTTACGCAGCGGATGCCCTTCCAGCCGCAACCCATCTCTGGGAAACATCCATACACACTCATTCACACACATACACTACGGACAATTTAGCTTACCCAATTCACCTGTACCGCATATCTTTGGACTTGTGGGGGAAACCGGAGCACCCGGAAGAAACCCACGCAACCACGGGGAGAACATGCAAACTCCACACAAAAATGCCAACTGACCCAGCCGAGGCTTGAACCAGCGACCTTCTTGCCATGAGGCGAACGTGCTACTCACTACGCCACCGAAAACAGGGCAAAAGAAAACAGAAATGGCTAAATATTTGTAACTAGTGGAGGGTGAGTAAATGACAGAATTTTCATCTTTGGGTAAACCCGCCATTTAAAATGCCTCTTTAAAATACAAATGTGTCTTACGGTTTGCACTGGGTCTTTGTAGCCGCCTCTGTATTTAATGACGGCTTGGGAAACAGAGTCCAGATTTTGCCCGGTGATGATAATTTTTGATCCTCTTCATTATAGCCAGACCATAAAGTACACAGTGAACAAGTCAATCACTCTTTCACATTACATTTATACTGTAGGTGTATTTACGAATAAAAATATTAAATTGTTGACTCACCTTCTAAAACCACAGTTAGGGTTCACACCCGTCACCTCAGGATTTACCCTGTAGCTGAATGTTTTTGTAGAGGAAATAGTCGATCCATCAATTACAACCTTCACATCCACATCTGAAGTCTCCTCAACACCTTCAGACCGGCAAACAATAGAAGTCCCATCGCTGGAGACACTATGGAGAAAAGAACAGGAGGAAAATATTCAGAGACAAGTGCTTAAAAACGAAGCACTACATTTACATTTCTAAACCATGACTGGTAACTTTTAAACAGTGCATTTCATAACCTGGCACAATAACCTTTCAACGGGGCAATTTCTCTGTCCAAGGCTGATCGTTCTGCTTCCACCAGCATCCAGATGCTTTCCAGACAGAGTGATCAGGGTTCCTCCAATCTTCGGTCCAAAGCTTGGACTGATATCAGTGATTTCTGGAGTCTGATGAGGTATATAAAAACAAAATAAGACTTAAACAATTAATTATCAGAAGTACATTTAATACTAAGAGTCAGACTTACTAAACAAATTGACACGAGCACCAACTATTGCAACAAGTAAAATTTTTTTAGGTGTATTAAGACTGTCTTCTTATACATTTTGTATCAGAGAGGAAAACTCTAACACACACATGTGCTTTGGTGCAAGCTCACAGCAGGCACAGAACATTGACATGATGTCAGATCGATGTTGTATCCCAGGACATTGCATTTTGTTTGAAAACGAAAATCAGACTGACGCCAATGTCCAACATCCAACATGATGTTACAGCTTGACGTTGTGTGGACATTTCCACTATGATGTGTATCAGATGGATTTTGGTTGATACCTGACGATACCTGATGAATGTATGTCAGTATTTGACCTCAATATGCCGTTGGTTTAAGATGTTTGAACGACGATGGATTTTGGTCACTTTCCAACACAACTTAAAATCAACCTACAATCAATCAAATATCAATGTCATTTGACATCGTTATTAGACAGCAAAATAATGTTTTCCTTAGACAATGGCTAGACATTGAATTTTGGTCACCTGATGTCATGCCCTAAATCTAACCCAATATTAAAGTCTTATGACATTGTGTGCTTGCTGGGTTGTCAGTAAATCTGGCCCCAAATCTGTATTAAATACATAATCAAGTGAACATATTAAAGTTGAGAACGGTTTGGTAAATACAGTACCACAAAACTGAAGCCTTGTATGCCAGCCTTCCCAGAGATGAAGTATCCACTTCCCTCTTTTTTTTCATTCACTTGGATTGTTATGTTAACACTCTGCTGTAGGCCTGATTCATCTCCAACAATCCTACAAACCAGCCTGAAAGAAAAATGAAAAATAATTTTCAGAACATTAATGTCGCTATTGTTAAATAAACCTGAAATGACTGAAAGCTGAATTAAAATATAAACAGCAGATGAATAAAATGGGGTTCAACATGGTGGCTCAGTGGTTGGTTAGCGCTGTCACCTCACAGCAAGAAGGTCGCTGGTTCGAGTCCCAGTTGGGTCAGTTGGCATTTCAGTATGGAGTTTGCATGTTCACCCTGCGTTCACGTGGGTTTCCTCCAGGTTTTCCCCATGCAGTATAGGTGAATTGAATTAACTAAATTTGCCATAGTGTACGTGTGTTAATTTGAGAGTGTAAAAGCATCCGCTGTTTTAAACATATGCTGGATAAGTTGGGGGTTCATTCCGCTGTGTCGATCCCTGACAAATATAGGGACTAAGCCGAAGGAAATAAATAAATTGGAATTAAGAGTCACTGACAAACTAAATTTAAGGTAAGTTTAAGGGTTGAGGTAATAAACCTGAAACTAAATAAATGATCTAAAAATATAATAAAAGCTAATTAAAAATAAATAAAATATTTCCACGACCAAAATAATACTGATGGGTGCATATTAATGTATGTGTTAGGATAGATGTCTTAGTCCATGTTTAATAGGGTTGAGGTACTGAGTATTGGCTATTTGAAAAAAAAAGAGATATTTTCTAACCTCAGTCTTCATTGGGAAACAAAACATTGTTGTCTAGTACATTTGTCATATACTACCTGTACTTCTGAGGAAAAACTGTGGTGACAGCTGCACTTAGGGCATGTTCGAATCTACTTTAATAATAAAAAAATGGCCAAGAATACAGCTGAACACATCTCATTTTCAGACCAGAACACCAATGGGTGCACAAACGAGCACATGTGCATTTGCTATTTAAATGGGTGATGTTAGGACCCAGAAAGTGTTACTTACAGAGAGCTACTGGTTTTCTCTGGTACAACTGTACAGTTGCTGTTCCCCACTCTGACCTGATGAGACATTTGAGTGATAGCAGGACGGGACGCTGACTGAAAATTCCAGCCGCAAAGAATAAGTTCACTTGTCCCATTTGAGGGCACCGTCCTGGGGAAAAACTATAAAATAAGAGTAAGAGAAGTAGTAAATACAAATGAAACATTAATTAATCTTCATTTCAGTATTTTGGAGAGCAAACAAATAGCCTGCAAATGCCTAGTACATTATTATTTTACTATTTTACTAATACATAGTTTTGATTGAACATGTTGTCTATTTTTTCTAGTTTTGGTGATTTTTTTGCACTAAAAAAGGGGAAAATAGCACAAAAAGCAACTTTCCATTTGGTGTGAGACAGAGGTAAAAGTCTAACAGATACTGCAGTTGTTAACACAGCCCTGCCCTGATATGACGACAATGACTTTAAAGCAGCCCTTATATTATCATACACTCACCATATATAATGAGAAATGCAAACTTAATAGACAGAGAGTTTACCGTCACCTTTATTGGCCAATTTTCGTCATACTCCACTCTCAAGGCATTACCTGGGTGATAACAGGAGGACAGGAGTCGCTGCTCCACTGATCTTCACACTGATCCTGTTGGGAACAGACTTCACCACACCAGCCGCATCCCATAAACCTTGGGGCCGCTAAACACGCTGAACAGTTGAGGAAATGAGTACAGCCTGGCCCTCTGGGAGACACGTTTATCAGCTGTAAACACAAGATTAAAAGACACATAATGGACAGGTAAAAACAGATGCAAAAGAAAAGTGACTCAGTCCAGGAATGATTGATTTTTAAAACTATACTTATATATTTTTTTATTGTGAAGACTTTTACAGGGAGAAATCCTCATACATGAGAGTGATTTTTTCTGTTTTGTGCTGTTTACAGTATTTTCTGAATTATACAGTAATCAAAAGTTGATTTTTAACTTGACTTATTTTTGTGAAAGAAATATATGCAAATTGATGCTTATTTGTTAAAAAACACATCATTTTACAATTTAAACATTAGAACACTCATAATACAAAAAAAATGTTTGTAACTGTTAATGCAACTGTAGAATTATTGGTTTGTTTGTTTGTTTTTTAATAATAATAATAATAATAATAATAATAATAATAATAATAATAATA
>CAIGQQ010032720.1:656878-681009 GCA_903798035.1 Danio albolineatus | reverse complement strand
TAATAATAATAATAATAATAATAATAATAATAATAATAATAATAATAATAATAATAATAATAATAATAATAATAATAATAATAATAATTTGTATTTATATAGCACCTTTCCAGAGCTCAAGGGCCCTTTACAAAGAATGTAACAAAAAGAGATAGAACAAGCAGACATTAAAGAAACAGTACACAGGTAGAGACAACATTAGGGTCGCAAACATACAGGGAATCAAAAATAACAAACTGGAAATACAAAACAAGACCTAAGAGACAAATACGTAGAGTACAGGTGGGTCAAACAAAGGAGGTCAGTTTATCAAATCCGAAGTGTAGCATTCAGAAAACAAGTGAGTTTTAAGTAATGGTTTGAATTCTGAGACATTATTAACAGAACGGAGAGAATGTGGTAAAGAGTTCCAAAGTTTGGGTGCAAAACGATCCGCGTCCACACTAGCGTTTCACCCAGCGCCTCTCAACAGATCTCCCTCCACACTACTCCACCGAAAACGTATATCACGTGACCATTCGCGCACTCTGTGCATGCGCGTTAAAGTATAAACAGGAAGCATGTGTCTCGCTTGGCATTCTAAATAGGGCTTCCTTGAAACCCGCACGATTAGCGAGTGCTCGAACAATAGCTTGCCTCTTGCGAATATATGCAGCTGTGGTAGTAAAAAAGGCAGAGTTTAACTGCACAATGGCGCCTAAAACGGACAACATTGAAGACTGGTCTGCCGTCTTCTGGTGGCGTTATAGTCATGTGATAGGGGCTTGACGAATAAGGGAAGGGTACGCAATCACCCTAAAGCCCAAATCTCAGTAGGCCCAAATCTCTCAAGCGTTTCCAAAACGCTCTGTTTTCACGGCTCGAAAACTCCAGCGTAGTGTAACCGTAACCGTAGCGTTACAGTAGCAAAACTTATGCATTTTAAAATGAAACGCATTAGTGTAAACAGGGCCTAAATGATCTGCCCCCCATTGAAGAGAGGCGGTACCGAGGGATAGCAAGAAGGCCAGTGTCAGAGGACTTCTACTTATTGACCTGCTTTGTCTTGCATTAAACCTTCAGTTCACTGCTGACAGAAATGACAATAAATACAGAAAAGACAGATTTAATGTACATACCTTGTTTCCAACAACAAAGAGCAGAGACTCTAATGAAGAATGAATGGCGGCTATTCGTGACACTTTCTGTGCATCTTCAACAAAAGAGTAGTTGGCAAACACTACAGGGATTGATCTGCTCAGAATGATCTGAAAAGTTAAAAGGCGTTTTGTCAGTCAAGAGTCAGAAATACACACAGAGTTTAATGACAGGATCACAGTTAAATCAATTTTCCCTTATAAAGGCAATATCCATTTATAGTAAGCTAGCCATCAAAATACAGGGCCAACAAATATTCAGTCAGTGACCAAATTTGGAAGATGACTTGAGGAAAAAATGTGACTTTAAACTAAATTTTTAACATCTGGTAAAGAGATGAAGCCAATTGAAATAACTTGAGATATGTGTTTGCAGATGTTTAGAATGACTGAAATGATTGATTGGGCTTTGAAACCTAAAGCTAAAAAGGCTTATTAACGTCTATTAATACAAGGTCAGATTCATCAAAACTTTGCAACGAGATCCAAATGTAAATCCATATGAATTGAGCAGTTTAAATAGTCTGAACAGATACTTTATGTGATAAACAGATGTAATTTGTGCTTTAAATCATACATAAATGCTGATCAGTAAACAATGTTTAATATATGCAAATTTCCTCATGGAAGCTCAAGCATGCTTGCTTTACATACAAGAACCAATTAGATTTGTTCTTGCGTGTCACATGAAACATACATAAAACTATTGAATTTATAGTTGCGTGTTTGTTTTTTGGGATATTTTTTTTAAGCATTTTATTTTTAAGCATTAGATTACTTAGAAAATTGACATTGAATGCAGTTAATCTATCAGACTTTAATAAACATCCTCAATTGTTATGCAAATGACAAACATTATTGACTATGATAAAATACAGATGACTAAATAAAGTAAATAAAAAAGTTTTCAAATCAGGTATATGACCCTATATTTTTTCCACAGTATTTGAAATCAAATTTGTTTCTACATGAATGAGTGATGGTCTAATAACCTGCAGAAGTCGTCCGTGATCCGTGCCGATGTGAGCCACAGTCTTGGTGTCAATGGTGGTGACCAGAATAGAGGTGAAGAGCACGTTGCTCATCTGCCCATTGAAGAAGTCCACTCTGTAGTAAGGCTTTGACACCATGGTGGGAGTAGTTTTGCAAGTCAAACTGTCTGAATTCTAAACAAATTGAACAAAACATTAACCTGAATGCATTATATGAATGAATTCTTTATGTGTTGTCTTGTGCTGCTTTGGAAAAACAGATAAAAAATTCAATTTTGACTCAATGGCAACATCAGCAATCACATCAACATACACATTTCGTTTATTTCCTATAACTGAAGCTATAATTGAATCTTTTTAAAAGCAAACATTTTTACTTGTCACCATTTTATATTTACTTTTTTGCTGACCTCAAAAGGAGGACACAAAAAACTCCACATCAGCAGCAATTTCAAAGAAAAGGAAGCACCAATTTGCACACAGAAGGCTCCAGACACCATCTGGCAGTAATAAATGATTTCCTGCCACTTAAGCTTGAAACCTTGTACCGAATTAGCATTTGTGTTATATGTGCACTCTGTCAAGATTGAATCTACATGGCATTAGAAATTAATGAAGGTTGTCATTTTTTTAATACTTTACAATGTGTTTCATGGACTTTAATAAAAGCGGTACAAACTGTACTGTACAACGTATGAGGTTTTCCAATTTCTTGTAAGTTGCATGATAACTTTGTGAAATCTTGACCTCCATCTTGGAGCCACCTTCATAAAAGCAATCATGTGTGAAACAAACTGATCTAGTGTTTATCTGCTCATCAGAATCTCTCCTTGGAATGATACGTAAACAAGGAAATATTTTTTTGTATTATCATTCATAATAAAACTACAATTATTCTTTACATGGGTCAAATACAAAATATCTCATTAGCATAGTGATTAGCAGATGTAAACGCATATTAAATGCATGTGCTGTAAAAAGTTTTTCTTTTTTTTATTGAGTTATTGGCATATTCTTATTAAATTATCTTATCTTATTAAATTTATTTACATTATGGGATGTTTTTTTATAAGTTGTTTACATTTTAAGCTTTTTATAAAAAGCAAATGTTACACATGTACTGTTTGCTACGGAAAGCAAAAACTTTGAAGCTCAATATCTCAAAATCATTCAGAATGTAGACAGAACCTTATAATTCCAAGGTGACAATATTCTGTAAATAATAAGTCAGAATATGCACTGAGAAAAATATACTTTGAATCAACTTTTTAAAAATGACTGTAATTTGTTACAGCTAAAATGTTCCTTCTTTTTATGTCTTTCATCCATTCATTCATTTTCCTTCGGCTTAGTCCCTTTATTCATCAGGGGTCACCACAGCGGAATGAACCAACTATTTAAGCATATGTTTTACACAGCAGATGCCTTTCAGCTGCAACCCAGCACTGGGAAACATCCATACACATTCATTCACACATATACAACAGAGCCAATTTTGTTTACCCAATTCACCTATAGCACGTCTCTGGACTATGGGGGAAACCGGAGCACCCGGAAGAAACCCACACGAACATGGGGAGAACATGTAAACTCCAAAACAGAAATGACTGACCCTGCAGGGACCTGCAACTTTCTTGCTGTGAGGTGACAGTGCTAACCACTGAGCCACCACGTTGCCCTTTTTTTGTCTTTCTCTAAGTATAATTTTACTTTGGTTCAAACTTTAACCTAAATCAAAAATATTTATTGTGGCCAAGAAAAAAAAATACCAAAGTACCAAAGTAAAAATATTGTTTACTATAAAAACACTAACACTAACTTTGGTACAACATAGATTTTTATTATGGAAATAAGATAATAAAAATCTTTTTTTTACCTTTAGGTCAAAGTATTATTTTGCTTTGAACCAATCAAATTCATTCATTTATTAATTTTCCTTCAGCTTAGTACCTTATTTATCAATGGTCGCCACATATGCAACTATTCAGCATATGTTTTACGCAGGGGATGCCCTTCCAGCCGCAACCAAGTACTGGGAAACACCCATACACACTTACATTCACACACACACACTACGGCCAATTTAGTTCATAGCAAATGCCTTTGGACTACGGGCGAAACCGGAGCACCAGAAGGGAACCTACGTGAACACAGAGAAAACACAGTAACACCAACTGGCCCAGCTGGGATTTGAACCAGCGACCTTCTTGCTGTGAGGCGACAGTGCTAACCACTGAGCCATCGTGTCACCTTCCCTCAAATTATACCGTACTTTTGACTTGGATAAAACTGCTGGTTTAAAGTAAAAAATACAACTTTGAGAAAAACTAATGCTTTCATTTTTCTCAGGGGGTTGTTGTTTTTTTAAATGAATAAAACAGGTAAAAATATTTGTTATATTTGTCATAATATTTGTCATATTTGTTCACTTAATCCCGCATAAAAATGTACTATGAATGAAAGACACATTAATTGCACTTTTTTCAGCGTGGGTTGGGATATTATTTGTAACCGATAGTTGAATACGAATGAAACATTTAATCATTCATTCATTCTCTTTTCGGCTTTATTAATCTGGGGTCGCCACAGCGGAATGAACCGGCAACTTATCCAGCATATGTTTTACACAACCCATCTCTGGGAAACATCCATACACACTCATTCACACTCATACACTACGGACAATTCCCAATTCAGCGATACCACGTCTTTGGACTTGTGGGGGAAACCGGAGCACCCAGAGAAAACCCACGCAACCACGGGGAGAACATGCAAACTCCACACAGAAATGCCAACTGACCCAGCCGAGGCTCGAACCAGCAACCTTCTTGCTGTGAGGCGAACATGCTACCCACTATGCCACCGTGGCACCACGAATGAATCAACACATACTTTTGTTGACCTTTAGTTTTTAAAATACATAAAAAATAAGTGAGCATATTAAACAATTGAAATGATAAAATTATCAAAACTGACAAAATGGGGGAGCGATGTTTAAAAAGAATAAAACTAATATTGATTTAGTATTTTGGGACAGCAATATGATCCTTATATACTCTTATTTAGTATGCAAGGTTCAGAAAATCTGGTAGTCTGACATCCTGGGGCTATTGTTTTTTCAGTCGGTAGGCCTGTCACAATAATCAATATATCGACTTATCGCACAATACATCGGCAAGAGCTCAATAATTTTTGCTGATGCAATATAAATCGCCCATACGTAAAAAACTATTCTTGCAACATTTTAGCTGATTGCACAACCTCTCTATCTCTATTGGAGGCGTCAGTGTCAGTATGGTTAAAAAACACTGTAGTATTTACCATAAATGACTAAAGTATATTTTGATGTGGGTGCCTGACAACTGAAACTAGATCTGGGAGCTGATATCGCAGCCTCTGTCACTTTTTTCCTTGCACTTTTTTTTGTTGTTGTTAGCATTTACTATTATTTGTTTTGGATATGTGTTTTCACATTCTGATTCCAATGCCTCATTATTAAATAATTAAAATGACTAATTAAATATTCTTAAGAACAAAATATGATGTGTTCTTTTAAAGAGTGTACTTGTGTTATGATGCTAATATATTGCCATTCTGGCATTATATAATGAGTGGCCTAAAATGGTCTTAAAATGACAATAACATCGTTTATCGTGATATATTTTGGTGCAATATATCGTACAACAAAAAATAGATATCGTGACAGGTCTATCAGTCAGGCTACGAAAATCTATCTACACTGTGCCCGGTGGTAGCCCAACATAAAAAACAATAGCCCCGGGACATCGGCTACCAGATTTTGCGAGCCCTGTAATTAGAAGATTCTTAATCTAAACATGCCTGACCAGATGTTTTTACTCTTAAAAAGGAAACCACAAAAACAATATATGTGAGTTGAACAGTGTGAACACTCCTAACATTATTTACCATGGACATATTTTATAACATATAAAAACTTAAACTACAGGACACCTGCACCATAAATCATGTTTTATTTCAGCCCCCCTTCTCGTTATCTCCATTCCTATTGGTTAAAAACAAACAGTTGACGTCACTATTGAATATCCTGCCAGTGCATACTTTCTCGAAGTTTTGACTCAATGCCTATTTAAGATCCAGAGAGATAAAGCCTAACTCTGCAAACGTCTGCCATACAAAGTTCAGTCTACCAGTAAGGTATCGAGTGATGTATTACAGTTCATGTTTGAGCTTGTATTGGCTGGTATCTACAAAACAAAAAGTGACTTCACAAATCCAACAACAAAATCGAGACTGCTCTGAGCAAGTGCAGGTCCACGGTCAAGTTTAAACGAAAATCAAATGTTTATATGAGTCATTTCCTGAAGCAAGCTTCACTTAGCATGAATTATTTTATGGTCCGCTCCTTTTAAGGTACAGGTTGTGTAATATAAACTTGACCGAATCCATAAAACCCTCTGACTAAAAACAAGATGGGGACAAGTATTACAGGTGCAAACATAAAATGGCAGTAGACCATTTCAGAAGATTTAATTCAGCCTTTTTTGTACAGTAAATCAAAATTGTCTTCCATATTGAAAATCATTTTACATAAATGTAATGTATCAATAAGGTTGATGTATATTACATTTACATTTAGTCATTTGGCAGATGCTTTTGTCTAAAGCGAGAGTGTTTTGGGAGTTTTTTTGAAAGAGGGGAGTGAAGTGTTTCTACAGGTGGTTTGTCAAACCCACTCACCACACACCGTGTGTGATGCGCACTTCATAAATGCATGGTAATTTGTGTGTGTGTGTGTGTGTGTGTGTGTGTGTGTGTGTGTGTGTGTGTCGAAGAACATGTTTGGTGCAAATGTGCAAAAACTGTTGCAGTGTTAGTAAGATGAAAGAGTGTGTTTTCTACAAGTTCTTTGTAAAGCCCACTCACCTGTGTGAGGCACACTTAGTTTGGGTTGTTGTGTGTTGAGCGGGGATGTAATGTTGCTAGAATTGACACAGGACTGATGTTTATAAATAAAGTAGCCCTACCATATGTAAAAGCAAATGCTATGTTTAATTGTAAATGAAATATTTACTAACTTTATCTGCTACTTTGTTTAGTACAAAAATAATGTGAATAAAAAAATTGAGTGTGGGATAGTTTGATCATTAAGTGTGGGATGTGCCTGATGCAAATTTAATTTGCAATATTTATGAAAAGGTCTCAGTGAGTTGTTTGTGTTGACTGACGCAGCCAAAGCACATGCAGAGACAGACGACTGTCAGACAGCACTAGATGCTATAAAGATCATCAGGACCCGCAGTTCTCTTTAGAGGGATATTGCATTTGAACAATCAGATACACACAGAATTATTACATCATTTCTGTATTTTACGTAAACATTGTTAGTTATGTTTTAAGTAAACACAAGTAGTAAGGGAAAAATCCAATGATGAAAAATTAAGAACAATAAAAATGAGAGAATCATTCACTGCTCTTCCCTGAATAAGTATGGATATATACAGTGCCCAGCATAAATGAGTCCACCCCTTTTGAAAATGAATATTTTTATCAATTAATTTTGTTAGGTTAGTTCCAGTTTTGGTGTTCGTACGGACTACTATTCTAAAAAAAAAAACTTAAGATCACAGGACCTAATTCATCTCACAACTACAAACTCATAAATATGCTTACAAATTGTGAAGAGATAGCTAATACATGTTACTATGAGCTATTAGATATGCCTGTGTCATTTACATGCAAACACATGATCTCTCTCATGTGCGATCCCTCTCTGTCTGCCTGTGACTTATCCAAAGTGTCACTGCAGAGAGAAAAACTAGTTTTAACATAAGTCTGTAACTTGGAAAATTACCACAAAATAAGCTGGATATATTCATTTCAGTATCTATATATAATTTGGTGGAAGTGTCACTCCAAATTGGACAGAAAATCTGATGTGCACAGTAATGTCATAAAAATCAATATTAACGAAAATGATAGACTCTATGTTTTGAATGCAATTATATATTTATTTAACTGTTTGGGAGCTCTCACATTCACCAAATAGAGTGACACCAGACACACTAGAGGGCACTCTACACATCACATCTCCCACTGAACTGGACAACAAACCCCATTATGCCCTGCAGTGACACACCAGTTCCAGGTCACGTCTCGATTACACACATAGCTGAAGCTCATCAAGACTGATTACATAGACTATATGCACACCTCACACACATACATAATGTAGCGTGCATAATGTGTTTCTTGTACAGTCTAGCCCTTGTTTGTTTTACTGTTTATGTTTGTTTTACTACCTGCCTTGACCTGTTAAATCGACCACCATATGGATTATCTACATGCTACCGTCTGTTCCTGTTTGAAGCTTGCCTGCCTGATGATTTTAATAAAAGCTGCATTCAGATCTGACCCTTGTTGTCAACCTCCCTCATTACAGGAGAGTTTCATGGGAACTTTAAAAAGGTTTTTAAACTGTCATGATGCAGCAGTGAAAGATACAAACTCACCTCAACTGGGCACATTTCACAGGGCTGGAAATGACACAATCCCCTTGAGATCTGCTCTGCCGAACTTGAACAGCAGGCCTCTACCCCCTTTTCAATGGCACTGTTCACATAGTCCAATGGATAAGCGCACAAGGCAGACTGTCTCATTGGATTGCCCTTTTGATCCGTCACAGCGAACACTCCATACAGTATCGGGCTGTCTACCCTCACTCCCAGATCATCAGCCAGCTCTTTGCCGGCTGTACTGAAGTGAGCAGCTTGAACCGAATTGTAAACAACGTCCCTGAAACTCCTTCTCCTGCGTTTGGGCTCGAAGCGGCACTCCAGAATGATTTCCCTGTACATCCAAAGCTCGCTGTCCTTAATCGGCAGACGCCCGAGATGAGTCTGCAACTTCGCATTCGGTTTCACCGCACTCTCCCATTGCACAGATAAGAAATAAACATATTCCGTCGTGGAAAATGTATAGATGTAGTCAATGGTAAATATATCCCGCAATTTGGGAAGAACAGTCAGATTCTTCACATCACCATGGAAACCGTTTTCTGTGTTAAGCAAGCGACGGATAGAAAGTGAGTATTTGCCAAAAGACCCAGCAACGGTGCTGTTGACTGTAGCTGCTGTGAAGAAGTATGTTGAATAACGATCTTCGACCACAGTGACCTTCGTTCCCAGAGGACTGGCAATGCAGTCAGGGCAATCCGAGGGCGAGTTGGCTTCTTTATTGAAAAAACATTCAGGGCTAGAGGTTAGATTGCCTTTATTAAGTTCAAGCATGTTACAGACTCCATACTGGGTGCTCCCACAGATGTACAGGAAGTCCAGATGCTGCTGAGGCTCCAAAACAAGAACTTGGTTATCAGTGTCCAATGATGTTCCCGGTTCATTCTCAATATCACAGTTGCATGTCTGACAGTCTGGACTGCCAACTGGTCCCGTTTTTAACTCCCATAGCTTTTTGAGATTTTTGTCCAAGGCTTCAACCACATTTTGGGAGGCCACATAAACTTCATCAAAATATTCATTAAAAACTATGTTCTGTATGGCATTAGTGGTTTGGAAAAAGGAGATTGGGTAGGTCACAGAAAAGTTTACATTCATTTGTGGGATGGCAGGACATGTTTTTTGGGCACAGGTCAGATGTATCTGCAACCAGACACATGTTAACAAGGTCTTTGGGCTGATGAACATCTCCACTGTCCTGATGTCACTGCTGTACTGCTAACACATGATGAAGATAACCAGAACCTTTGAATGAAAAAAAAAAAGACAAAGGAATGAGAGATGAACATGTACGCTGTAAAAATGCTTTCAACTTTATGTGAGAACAACATGCATTCCAGTCTCTTGGCTAAAGAACGGCTAAAGATAAGTAAAACTAAAATGCGAGTTTAGATACTGTTATGGTCCCTAAAACTCAATTCCAGAAGGGCTACAGCTCTGCATAGTTTAGCTTCAACCACCTCCAACTCACACCTTCCTAATAGTCTATAGTAGTCTTGAACACGTTGATTAGTTGAATCAGCTGTGTTTGATTAGGGCTGGAGCAAAACTATGCAGAGCTGGGGCTAGGCATGGGACGATAACCGTTTTTAAGGTATACCGCGGTTTATAAAAGTCAAAGTTTTCATACCGCCAAAATGTTCTGCTGTACCGTTCCTAAGGTATGTGTAAGATTTTTTTATTCACATTTTTTTTGTTTTTTAGGTGTAAATAGTAAAGACATCTGTGTTTGTGAAACAAATGAAGACAGCAGAAGTCAATGATTCACTTGAATTATTCAGCCTGACATGTTTACCGCCCAAAAATATTTTAAATGTTTCTCAAAACAAAATATATTGTGTTCAAAGGGGAAAAAGGTTTTGTTTTTTACCCAGACATTTAAATAGAATATATTTTAGAGCAGTAAACACAATACCGTCATACCGTGAAACCGTGATATTTTTATCCAAGGTTGTCATACCGTCAGAATCTTATACCGGCCCATGCTGGGGCCCTCCAGGAAACGAGTTTGAGACCTATGCTGTAAGTTCTCCCTATATCCCTCTCTTGCATATGTTATAATATACACTTATATCATATTGATGAACGTTTTAAAGTGTGTTTTGAATAATAAACTAGTCATACCAGATTATAATATAACTAATAATAACACAGAAGTATAATTCAGTGTAACAGTAACTTACATAACAAAAACCTTATCAAAGATAGTTCAAACAAAAATCCTCTACTGACATAATAGTGCCAAATACTCGATTTAAAGAATACAGAGCAGGCCAAAAATACTAAGTATCATTTTAAAACTTTTCCTAGTATACTTTTAAACCACAAGGTTTTACTTATTATCAGCAATAAGTAATCACTTAAAATATCTTTAAATGTAATATGATTACTTTTGCATATATTTCTACAAGTGTCCTCCAGAATATGCATGTTGTTTCTTTTTATTCTAATAATTATATTGCTCTGAATGACAATGGGACTTTTTACTTTCACAAATGTTATTTAAAATATTGAAGAAGACACTTCATTTGCATTATATATGCTTTCTTTGTATACGATCACTTTTGTAAAAGTAATTTGATTCAGACACCAAAAAAGCATTTATCTTTGACCCCACCACATTTTATTTGCACAATAAATTAGTTATGGATTGGCTCTGATTTTGTGCATTTAATCTTGTGTTAATATCCTGTTCAAAACATAAAACCCATAAATGTATTTCACAGTTATCAGAGTTTTAGTAGGCTGTATTTCAATTTCAACATTCTGCAGCTTTAAATGTTTAGATTTTATCAGCTACAGCATATATTAATGACCATTGGTATTTGTCCACTCCTTTTATGAAAAAAAAAAAATGAAAATACTTGAAGGTGTTCTAAATATGTTATATTTATTTAATATTTATGCGGAAACTATGGTCACTAGGGTGGAATTCTGCGAGCTAATGAATGACTGAATTACGTAATAAAATTGCTTTAGGAATATATTTGTAATGTAGGCTTTAAGAGAAAAAAATGTAGCCGAACTCACTGGAGTCAAACAAATAGCTGATATGCATGGTTACGCGCAATATGTACAGATACAGGTAACACTTTACAATAATAGTACATTAATAATGATGTATTAATATGTAAACTAAACATTACTTTATTATTAATTAATGATGGGTTAAGGTATGCACTAATCATGAGCTAACTTTAACTACAACATAAGTCACATGAGTTCATGTGTGAATAACGGTGACCTTAATTACTTGTTAGTACATGATTGGTTGTTAATTAATGTATTAATTACCACATTAGCTCATGCTTAATTTAACCATCATGAACTCATGATATGTTAATATATAATTATGTTGTGACTTTACTTGGAGGGGCACATCATCATTAACCCATTCTTAACTACTCATGAACTCCTTATGTACATCCAACTAGTGGGTTTACACTGAATAACAATAGAAAAGTGTTCAGTCAACATCAGCATGAACAGGAGTTCATGAGTAGTTAAGGATGAGTTAATGGTGATGTGCCCCTCCAAGTAAAGTCATGACATAATTATACATTAACCGCTCATGAGTTCATGTTGGTTACATTTGGCTTAAACTTAAATGTTAATTAATACATTAATTAAAAACATGTACTAACAAGTAATTAAGGTAACTGTTATTCACACATGAACTCATGTGACTTATGTTGTAGTTAAAGTTAGCTCATGATTAGTGCATAGCTTAACTCATCATGAATTCATAATGAAGTAATGTTTAGTTTGCATATTAATACATCATTATTCATGTACTGTTATTGTAAAGTGTTACCCAGATACACAAACATGACAACCAGATTTGATTTCCACATTTCCGAATATCAATACATTTAGGCGTACATGCTTAAATATTGAATAATATGTGACGTGTGTCGCAAACATGTTACTGTAAATGGATATAACCATTTATAAAAAATGAATTTTTGCGTGCGTGAATTTACCTGAGGCTCACCTGTGGCCTTATTCCTCCTTCTTCAATGAAGTCCACTGAACGGTGACCGAGAGTCCTCAAATGTCAAATACAGTAACTCCACAGAAAACGGTAACAGAGATTGTAGGCTACTTTACAAATTCCATCTACCTGTTGTTGGAACTCACAAAATTAGCTGGTTTCCTCGTACGGGACGGTTTCGACTTCTGGCATTAGCATGTGAGAGAGAAAACACGGTCAAACCCCCATTCACAGAACACGCCTAGGCACCTCATAAGGAAGTGATGTTGCACAATCTTTCCCCAACCTAAACATCTCCTCAGGGATTGGAATAAAAATTAAAGCTCGTACTCCACTTTTCTTATCTAAACAGCATTTAAGCGTATATTACATGAGTGTCCAACAACGTCTGGCTCGTGTCTTTCTAAAGTTTAATATTGTTTACGGAATGTATGTATGGGATGAGCGTTCTATGTGTCGCATTCTAGGGTGAGAGGAAAACTATTACGTTAGCATTTATTTTGATGTATAATGCTTAGATCACACGCAACAGACATTTTACGTAGGTGTCAGGAGGATATATGGAAATAAGCAGCTGTCGCACACTTGTAAAACAGCTGTGTGAGCAGGAGGGAGAGAAAATGAGAAATTTGCTGTAGCGTGTTTTGGGTGTATCATCTTCAGCTGATGTTGTTACATGAGTGAGTGACATGTAGACTGAAATAACAAGAGATGTAATTATGGCAAAATAAGTTCTCTACAGAAGACAAAACTATGAGTAATTGTTTACTTTAAAACATTTGAACCAAAAACTTGCAAATTTAGTTGTCAAAACTTGTCTAAATATACAAATGTGTTCTATTAATATGTAATACATATTTAGTGATTGTTTATGTGAGCATTTACTACAGAATCCAGAGAAGACTCGAGACAAAATTCAATAAACTGTAATTTTTGTCAAATTTACATCTTGATGAGTTGCATTTTAGTATTTTGAATCTTCCTAGATTTTATTTTATTTTATTTTATTTTATTTTATTTTATTTTATTTATTTTGGCTAAAAGATCCCATAGAGATACAATATCTCTGGTCGAGACTGTCAGCACAGGACAAAGTTACAGAGAAATACATATCACAACACATAGACATACAAAAAGATGCTTTAAAAATATAAACCATAATCAATGGTTAAAACTATATTATATTTTATTATTTATATTATATTATAAAATATCTATATTTTATTTTATTAACTATATTATTTTTTAAAAAGTAATAATTGAATTCTATGTATTAAAATTACGTTTTGAAATACACAATCCACTTGGTGGCGCCACAACTGTACATTTAAACTGTATTTTATACATATATTCTTAGAATACTTTTGCACTGATATCCAGAGATGGGAAAATATTTATATTTATGCATTTGAGTAAAATATATATGTTATCTAATTCAGTAAAGTAATTATGACATTTTCAATTTTGATTTAAAATCAAAAATCAAAAACATGCATAAAATAACAACAAAACAAGTTTAAACATATTTTAGACATGTTTATATTAAGTTTAAGACAGAAAAATACTAACAATTACAGTTCAGAAGAGTCACAAAACCAATATTTGGGGAATAACCCTGATTTCTATCCACAGAAAATGAAAACATTTGTTATTCAGACCAATATTTTGGAATATGATGAAGACTGAAATTGGAAGATGAGATTGGAAGAAATGTTATCAGTCTTTAAAAGTAACCTACTTCTTCTATTCAGTCTGGCAGTTGACAACAACCCAGCCTGTTATTAAACAGTCCATTTCGGACAGCCAATTGAGGCACAAAGGTCATCCAGACTTCCTTTTGTCAGTTCAAGCGCTGTTTGGGGTCTGTTCCGACCTCTTCAATGTGTGTCTGTTTGCCAGAGCGGGTGGAAATAGAGTTGTTGTTAAACTGAGTACCCAGTAAACTACATTGGTCAGGAATTTGCGTCATAGCCATTCAAACTGGAGTGAATGCTGTTCCCTCTGTCTCTGAATGTCCAAAGGTGAAGCTCAGGCCCATGCTGAGAAAAAGAACGATGCAGAAACTCTTTCCAAAACAAGAGGAGGAGAAGAGGAGAGTGCTTGTATGATTGTAAGCAAGAAAAAGAACCATGGCATTAAAATTAGTATATTGAGGCTTTTGGTTCATGCAAATAACACCAAGGTCATTTATCAAGTGTTGAGCCGTTAGTTAGTTGTTAGTGGGGGGGTTAGCAGCTGTTTGTCTCTCTATAACCAATTTTATGCACATTATTGTAATTTGAATATTATGACAGTTGTTTACATACAGTATAAGCAGATTAATTGCACACTAAAAATAATTACTTATTTAAAATGAGTTGATAAAATACCTTTATTTATTGATACCTTTATTTTTGATATGTTAAATCAACTTAAATTTGTAAAAACAATTGAACTAACTTAATTGATTTGTGTTGGGACTGCATGAAGGAATTGTGCGGAACCCAGCATTTTTTACAGTGCATGCATTATGCACTAAGCCATCACTAAGTCATTATCACACAAGTCATCAATAGATGAAATGACATTTGTCTGAGGTTTAAAAATAAACAACAAAAGGCTATTTTACCTTTTATAATGAAACAAAACGTAAATTTCATAAGTTATTACAAGTAAATTTCAAGTAACATTGAAAATTGTGAAAAAAATGCATCAATTTACAGTGCACCAATAGAGCCAACAGGGGGCAGCATATTTCTGCGTTTACACGCTTCATTACGCACTTAGACTGACATCGTCAGCTTATTAAAAAGTCTTTTTGATGGTTTTCAACAACAAGCCACTAATTTGATTAGCTAATTAAGCAAATGAGCTGTGAATCATGTTGTTTAATTCAACTTTGTTCAAGGGATTTATTTCACAGGGCTCCACACGGTGTGCAAGTTTGATGTTTTACTTTCTGGCTTGCATAACTCTGCACAAGTCCCACAAACGCACACAATGTTCCTCTCTCCTTCTTTGTCTCACTCTTTCAGTATCACTATTAGTGTGTTTTATTCGCATGACAAATAACACTGACGTTTTTGTTGTTAGAGCAGAATAACTAGATTTGCACACTTTCTGAGGAAAACCTAAATGCTGGAAGAATAAAAAGAAAGTGCAAGTGTGTTGTGCATTTATTTAATTCCTTTAATGGGAAGTGGAGCAAATTTGGAACACATATATTTTATTTGATAGAAAATTTGTATTTTAGGCAATAAAACAGAATATGCAACTCAATCACTTATGCAGGCATCTTTCTGTTTCTCTTTCCCATCTGACCCTTTCTCTGTCCTCATTCCCCCCTCTTTCTTTGTACTTGGCTGAATCCATGAGCCTGGCAATAACTAAGTAGATGCATGGAGGGAAGGAAGGAATAAAAAAGAAAGAAAGAACAACATACTGATTTTTTAAAGTGAAGTCAACTTGTTGCTTTTAAGGAAACAGGTATGCAACATAGGTTTACTAAGCAGCAACATGAGGTAAACCACCAAGCCAGCATCACCATTTCCCCTTTTCACTTATGTGAACTCATGCTGTGAAGTCTCATCTACTTGAAAAACATATTTAACTAATGGGTTCGGTACAATTAGTCCTAGAAGAACATGTGTGGAATAGATGGGGAAAATACATGGCGGCTAGAGACAGACAACTATACATGCTAACCAAATGAGTCAAAAGGATAATGGTTTGTTTTTTGCCATAGCATTTATGTAAATGATCCATCCTGCCTTGTATCAATGGTTCAGGCTGGTGATGGTGGTGTAATGGTGTGGGGGTATTTTCATGGCACACTTTGAGCCCATTAGTGCCAATTGAGCATCATGTCAACGCCACAGCCTGCATGAGTATTGTTGCTAACCATATTCATCCCTTTATGACCACAGTGTATCAATCTTCTGATGGCTACTTCCAGCAGGATAACGCGTCATGTCATAAGGCATGAATCATCTCTGACTGGTTTCTTAAACATGACAATGAGTTCACTGTACTCAAATGGCCTTCACAGTCACCAGATCTCAATCCAATAGAGCACCTTTGGGATGTGGTGGAACTGGAGACTCACATCATGGATGTGCAGGTGACAAATCTGCAGCAACTGTGTGATGCTATCATGTCAATATGGATTAAAATCTCTGAGGAATAGTTCCAGTATTTTGTTGAATCTATGTCATGAAGGATTGAGGCAGTTCTGAAGGCAAAAGGGTGTCCAACCTGGTACTAGTAAGGTGTACCTAATAAAATGGCCAGTGAGTATATAAAGATACTAGTGATGCACTTATCTTTTTTCTTTTTTTTTTTTACTATATTAGCTTATTCCAATGTCAATTTCCGATTTGAAAAATTTATTTTAGAATATGAATATGTGATCTGCTTTAACACAGGCGGAACTATCTCAAGTGTAATAAAATTAGAATCAAAAATTGCACTTTCATCATAATCCACAAAAATGTGCAACCCTCATTAGTGTGGGCAGTTACTTTGGCAGACAACTTCACATTGTATTATTAAAGATTATGCAAAATTTAATACCTTGTAAAATAACACTTTTTGACACTTTTTAAGGACATTAAATTAGATTTTTAATTGATTTTTTAACTTATAATAATTTTCTCCTGTGATCTCCTCCTTTCAATCCTGCGATGGAAATTTGCCCACTTTCTCAATCCAATCATCTTTAAACAGTCAGCACTGTTGTCATAATTAAAAAGGAAATGCACAGCAAACAGATCAAAAGGGTGAAACGGTCAAATGCCCAGCACGAGCTGATCCCATTTTAAATTACATTATATTAGATTATTAGTATTCATTTTCTCTCCATCCGAACATGTAGGAGGACAAGAGTCAAGAGTTTGAGAACACTATGTGAATGATCCTCCATTGTATGATGAGCAAAAGACTCATTGTCTTGAGAGAGACGGAGTGAAAAATACACTACCCACACACACAGACTCTCCGCGGACTGCTATCGTCACAATGATTGGATATTCTGGTGAGATACGCTCAGCTCATGCCCTGTTACATGACCTTTACATTAGCCTGCGTCATCGATCTAAAAACACCAAAGAACTAGCTTGAAGGCGCACATCACATACATGAACGCAGTTTAAAACTATGAGCTTAATTTGTGCTGTAGGTCACGTAGGGGTCATTTTGCATGATTGCTGAATTTAATTCTTATTTTTGAGGATTTGGACTTAACTGCAATTCAAACTGACAGTGTATTTTCATTGAAGAAGAAATTATAGGCCCATTTTTATTGCTCATACTGTATTTAAACAACAAAAAAATGAACTTTTTTTACATTTAATTTTTGCTAGGATCAGTGATACGTGTAGCACTTTTCAGCTTGTTATACAGCTATGGAGAAAATAGAGCCTTGGGTTTAAGTAAAATATAATGTTTTGTTTTATTCTGTGTATTACTGACAACACTTATTGTCCCGAAAAAATTATTAAGAATTGTGTTGGTTCATTCATTCATTTATTTTTCTTTTCGGCTTAGTCCCTTTATTAATCCGGGGTCGCCACAGAGGAATGAACCGCCAACTTATCCAGCATACGTTTTATGCAGTGGATGCCCTTCCAGCTGCAACCCAGCACTGGGAAACACACATACTTCCATTCACACACACACTACAGACAATTTAGCCTTGTGTTGGTTCAACTTCCTTTAAATAAGTAATTTAAACAAGCAAAAAAAGTCTTTTTTGAGTGAACGAAGACAGACATTTGGGATACTTGTATTTTTGATCGAGTAAACGTTTCAGTCTGTACCTCTTCTTTCACATGAGAATCATTTTTACACGTCCATCTGGAGCCAGTAAAGCCACTGTTATGTAAACTCATTAACACACTGCTTTAACCAGTCAATCCGGTGTAAATAAGACAGGCTTTAAAACAAAGATATTTATCTTGAGCAGGCAATTTAATTCCCATCAATGGCTAGTGTCTACTTTCCCTTGACCCTAGAAGTGTCACTGGAAATCAATTTTTTATGTATTCATTCAGTTTTGGGGGTTTTAACATGTGCGGTTCTGCTTTACTATCCTGAATAAGTGTTTGACATACTCAAATCTGACTGGATTATATATATTTTACAGGAGTGACTGTTTTCAGTAGAATGCAGATTCGTAAACACCACAGTGTAGAGGTGTTTAGATTCCCAATAAACTTTAAATAAAATGTATAACATGTTGATATTGTTTATTCTTTCTTACACTGTAAAAAACATGACAAAACGTCATGACAACAAATGTTTTTATGTTACTTTATCTTAATTTGTTAACTTCAAGTAATCAGATTTCAAGTGGGGTGTCATGGTGGCGCAGTGAGTAGCACGATTGCCTCACAGCAAGAAGGTCGCAAGTTCGAGCCTCGGCTGGGTGAGTTGGAATTTCTGTGCATGTTCTCCCCGTGTTTGTGTGGGTTTTCTCCAGGTGCTCCAGTTTCCCCCACAAGTTCAAAGCATATAGTATAGGTGAATTAAGTAAGCTAAATTGTGTATGTGTATATGGAGCGATGGGTTGCAGCTGGTAGGGTATCCGTTGCAAGCGTATAACATATGCTGGATAAGTTGGAGGTTCATTCTGCTGTGGCAACCCCAGAATAATACAAGGACTAAGCCAAAAAGAAAATGAATGAATGGATGATTTCAACTGACTCTTTTAGCTATACAAAGTTTAACCTGATCTTTTAATCAGTTTGACTGATTTAAGTTGGGACGACTAGAAAAGTTCAATTGATTCAACTAAAACATTTAAGGCAGGAATAATTTTTTACAGTGTACTTTTCTTCTTTATTTTACTTTTAAAAAGCCATTTAAAAACTTTTTATTTAAATAAAACATTTTTATTTAGGAAAACAATATTTTGACAGTACACCAGTTGTATTATTATTATTCATGTTATTTGTCTTCTAAAACATTTGCACGTGTACATTTTTTTACTTTAAAATAATGCGCTAATTAAGTTTTTATCAATAAGTTTAAAGCTATAAAGGCTTAAAAGTAAAAATAAATAAATAATTTTAAATTTGTAAAAAAACGAAAGAAGGTTTATCCTACTTTATTATTATTATAATACTAACAGTACATAATACTGGTATTATTTTGTTGTTGTTGTTGTTTAATATCTAGCCATTTTGCATGTGGAAACAAATACAAACTTTATGCTAATTGATGTTTAGTGCTGTCAACATATATAACATATATATATATATATACATACATACACACACACACGCACACACATCGAGTTGTGTGTAGAGTGTGAATTATGACTGTAGGAATGTCACAAGAATCAACAGACCCCATGTGCCTGCGGTTCCTAGAATCAGTAACACTTAATATCCGTCACCCCAAACCACTTACACACACACTCAAATGCACACACTGCTGTCTCACGCACTGCTCTATGAATCAACAAACAGCGCTCAGAGATTCTTCTTCACATAATCTCAGTGAGTAGCATGAATGCAGATAGAAAGGAACAAGAAGAACTTGTTTTGCCCAAAAATAAAAGTTCAGCAAATATGAAAAATCCATCATTCTTGACCATATTTGAGTTTCTATCTTCAATTGAACGTAACAATAAGAGAATATTGTGAAGAACATTAAACTGGTAGCTATTGACTTCTAGTATGAGTGTCAATGGCTACCAGTGCACTAAAAAAAATATTAATTAATTTACCTTATAAACAGTTTAAGGTAAGTGGTTGCAAACAGTTTATATGAGCTGTAATTTAGTAATGTTCAACTTAATTTGTTTGTTTGTTTGCAGCCCATATAATTAGCTTGCAACCACTTACCTTAAAAAAATGTAGTAAATTCATAAAGGAATCATTTATTTTGCAGTGTGTTTAACATTCTTCAAAATATCTTCTTTTGTGTTCAACACAAAAATGTAAAAAAAAAATCACTTGAGGGCGAGTAAAAGCTGAGTTAAATTAATTTATTTGATAAACTACTCATTTAACAAACTCTCAACTCCATAAGAATGCCTTAATGCACAAATAAAAGCCTTTCGTTCAACATTCTTACTTAACAGTGAAACCACTGCTGCCTAATGTTCTTCCATTATCCAGACATGTCTCGCAGAACATCTGGTTTTGTCATTAGTCTGCTCAGTGTCTCACTCTAAGCACGTGCTGCAGAGTGAATGTGTGTTTGTATGGTAGTGTTATGTAAGTCCACTCCTCCTCCTCCTTGTACTACACTATGTCTGAAAGCACTAATGTGCATGTTTTTGAGATCTCCATGTGATCCACACATTGATTCATGAATTTTTGCAGGTGGACTGACAGGAACAAAACCTTCCCGACTAGAGTTCGTGGCTCCTAGAATGTCAGACCTGTAATTAATGCAGCAGATAAGCTTAATTCCGCTATTATGAAGCAAATTGTAGAGTCTTAATATACACCCCATATGCATCAATGTGACACGCATTCAGAAGGGACAGATTTGATTTTCTCATTGTTCTTGTGCGATCAGGGGGTTTTGTAGTTCAATACAATTAGCATCAGGGTAATTGCAGTACTTTCTCTCTCGCTTTTGTTCAGGTTTTCAAAAAAAGGGATTTGCTTTTATTCTCTTCCTTGGGCTGAGAACTCCATGTATTTAGTTGAATGTCTATGTAGGGGCAGTTCATTCCCATAATGAATGTCACCATGAAATGGACGTTAAGATTGTCCTTTTTTCACATATCCTACAGTGCTTAACACATTTTTAAAAAATTCATTTTTATCCATTTCTCAGTGAATATAGATAATAAATTTTAGTGCAGTTGAACAGAACCGATTATTAAACATATATTTATAAAAAATAATATTTTAGCTACTGAATACTTTAGCTACTTAAAAATACAATTGATTTCTTGTCAATTTAGCTTTATTTATTTATTTGTTTATTTATTTATTTAATTTTATTAGATTGTTTTATCTAAAATATAAATTTAGACAGTTATCAAAAGTTTTTTTTTTTTTTTAGATTAGCTCCAGATTTGACTTCAGTACTGACTAATCTAATGTATAAGAATAAGTATAATATAATACGGGCCTCACTGTGGCTCAGTGGGTAGCACAACCACCTCACAGCAGGAACGTCGCTGGTTCGAGCCTCAGCTGCATGAGTCAGTTGGCATTTCTGTGTGGAGTTTGCATGTTCTCCCCATGTTGGCGTGGGTTTCCTCCGGGTGCTTCGGTTTCCCCCACATGTCCAAAGACATGCACTAGGTGAATTGGATAAGCTAAACTGGCCCTAGTGTGTGTGAATGGATGTGTATGGATTTTTCCAAGTGATGGGTTGCAGCTGGAAGGGCATCCACTGTGTAAAACACATGCTAGATAAGTTAAAATATTAATTTAAATGAGAGATTTGTAAGGGGTGTACTCATTTATGTTAAGCACTGTACATGTCTTAAAATAAATACAATTAAATAATTAAAGAGCGATGGATGATTTTGTCCTTTGTAAACCAATTGGATCATTGGAAGTGGGCGTTGCTTATAAAATGAAGCACGATTGACGAATGGACAAAAGCATAGCAGAACAAGACACAACCCTATTGGGGGGGTAGTAAATAAATTACTATTTATTTTACTATTTATAAAATAAATAGTAAAAGAAATTATGAAAGAAATGTTAAAAAATATATATAAGAAATTATATAAAGAAATGATAAAATAAATTATGAGGGCAAATGCATTTTTACAAATTAACGAAGTGCACAGATACACACACTTAAAAAAATTATATTTGCTGCATGCTTAAACTACTTGTTTGAAATGAATTGAAACCACACAGATCTTGACAACTTAATTGCTTTATGTTCAGTTCACTTAAATTTGTAAAAAATGATTGAGTTAACTTAGTCGATTTGTGTTGGGACAACATTATGGAATTGTGTGGAACCCAGCATTTTTGACACTGCTATTTTAAAATAAGAGCAAAATTTAAAAATTTGCTGTGGATTTATTCACCTTCAGTTCATCCAAGATGTAGATGAATTTTCTCTTCATTGAAACACTGAAGAAGACTTTAAACTGAAAGTGTGGTCCTCGTATTCATATAATGCAACACTTTAAAGTCCTCACCAGAAGGTGCTTTCAGTAGGATGATGGAGTTCCAGCTGAAAAGTAGGGGGTGGGGCTTTATTTTTGCACTTTCACTTTCAGCAAAATAATTAAAGGAACAGCCTAAGCAATTAAACCAACATCATCAAAGAAAGACTGTCATTCCAAAAGGGAAGCAAATTGTCAGACTTTGATTAAGGATTACCAAAACAAATAGTTTTTAATTTGATCTGTCATTAATTGTTCCACTTTTATAAAGGTCACATCACCTCACCCCTAGTAAGCTTCTTCATTTGTGTTCTAGAGTATTCTAGATATTGTGGATCTAGTGATTTGGAGGCCCTGAGGAATTGCAGCCAATGAGGCCCAAAAGTCCTAAAATGCACCTTTTGTACTTTTATTTATTTAGCTGTTTTTTTCTTTTCTTATATCACTCAATCTCCATTTTCTACATTTTATCGCAAATAATAAAAGCATCTTGTAAAACTTGAAAAAAATGATTTGATGTCTTTAAATAAATTCACAACTAATAATCATATATTTCTCTTTCGTTTTTTAAGAAACAAAATCTTTACTGATTTGACTGCTGGACTAGTCCATGATTGAGGGTGGGTGACACTTTTGCACAGATGTAATAATTACGTTCAAATAAAAAAATATATATACTCTCACTGTACAAAAAATGATAGAAAACAGTGTTATATATAATTTATAGGTATAATTTATACTTCTAGGTATTTATTTAGGGGCCCTCAGATTTCCTGGAGCCCTAAGCGGCCACTTACCTTGCTTATTGGTTAAATCCGCCCTTGTCTAGAGAAGATCAAAAGTGTCAGTATTAGTTATGAACAATGTAATATTATGGGAACAATGTGTGTGGGTAAATGTTGACAGAATGTTCAAATCTGGTTAAACTATTCCTTTAATTTCCTTTTTCAGAGGAAGGTTTTATGCGTAATAATTTTACAGTCATTGAATGACACCAGCTTTCTCTTCCATGCTGTACGGCAAAGTTTATTTCTGTGGACTGAGCTTCCAGCAAACACTAATCTTATCTTTTTCTCTCACGTGCTTAGTGAGGTGGGTGACTAACACAGTGCTTGATATCTAGTTAGAAATCATTACATCTAAATATGTCCAATACACTAAATATGTCTTCAGAAATCATACAAAATCCTCTAAGTGGACAAATAACTAATATGATTTGAACCAAATGACCTCTTCTAATGTTTATATAATGTCCAACTACCACTCACAAGCCACAGCACACTAAAGTAAACAGAAAGTTAAATGTATACCTGCTGGCTGCTTACTATGTGCAGTCAGTTGTTTCAGATTAGAGGAACAAAACCTGCTAATATTTGTCTTATATCTCTGGAAAGAAATAAAACTAACAAATTGATTATGTAGAATGATTGTGATATAGGG
>CAIGQQ010032720.1:535871-556878 GCA_903798035.1 Danio albolineatus | reverse complement strand
ACCACCAACTATTCTTAAATAACTAGTTTGTTAATAATGCAATACTTAATTTAGCAATGAAAAAAATATTCATGAACAAAGTATGAAAACACAATTATTAAGCACATTATAAGTGTGTGTATAAGTCAAAAACACAGCATTTGTAGCTGTATTTTTCAACTGCTTACTAACGTCTATTAATGTAGAGTTCATACTTAATAGATAATTGATTTATGCTTAATAAATGATTTATAGTGTGTATATTAAGTGTTACCGTTCCCTTAATTAAATTAACATTATCATTATTATTATTATTACTATTACATTATTTTTGGTAAACACGTTATAAACTATGCATTAAAATTGTAAAAGTTTCATGATTATTTTTTATTACGAATATAATTAAAAGAAAAATAACTATATTAATTCAATGAACTCTCAGCTGACCTTTAGCCATGCTTCTGAGATTGTCTTCTGAAAGCGGATCGCTGACTTTATGACGTCTAGAATCAAAGCCACACTATCCTGACCGCTGCTGCTTGATGGGACACCGGAGGACCTGAGAAGTGACATACAATCATGAACAAGACACAACCTGGCCAGCAAAACTGTAGACATACCCAACTTCTTTTTCATTTACTGTAATGTTCTTAAATAAAGAAAAGCAAGCCAAATGGGTTTGGGAAAGACATAACAATAGTTCTCACTGAAGACAAAGTGTGAAGTAACTCACCTTGACATGTTTTTTTTCATTCGACTCTGAGAGGCCTGTAGCACCGCTGGTAAGACGCACTGCTCCAGCTCTAGCTTTTTCCGCAGGTCACACACCACCTGAGGAGCATGAATGTAACATGAGCTAAACTACAGCTCAACAAAGAGAAAGTGATTCAGGCAGCAGAGAAAAGAAATGTTCACATTTTCTCGCTGTCATAAAGGTCAAGTTAGAGGCCTAACCTCATTAGCATCAGATGCAGAGATGGAGTGCAAGACAAACTTCACCACAACAGGAAGATCCTCCAACTGCACGGCAGAGAGAGTTCCCATTACTGCCTCGCGCACCTGAAAGAGACAAACACACAGAAGAAGAACAGTGCACACCATCACTGAAAAGTCAATTGATTACTACTTGGATTAAAGGAGATCTATTATGCAAAAATCACTTTTATAGGGGTTTAAGCACAGCTGTGTGGCAAAAGTGTGAAAATATAACCAGCTTCTAATAGTAAGAAGTTATTAACATAATTTTTTATAATCACACTTGATTATATTGGTTACACTGCAGAAACACTTTGATTGACATTCTCCGTTTGTGTCATCAGAAGGGAAAAGTGCTGCCTATTAGTGACGATCTCTGCCTCATTAGAAATGTGAGATTTCAGTCACGATTTTCTCATCGGAGACAAATTTGGGAAATCCTAAAAGATTCCTGAAATCCTGGGCTAAAATCTGTGATCTTTGATCGTTGGTTTGACATGTTTACAGACAGCCGCTTAATGCCTGTTGCGATCAGATTTTTCCTCTGATGAAGTTCTGGCAGTGTCAGAAGATTTCAGACACTTTTCTGCAGTGTGACAACAGCTGTGATGAGCGTCAATCCAAGAACCAAAAGGAGCACTGAATTTGATGACCTAATCCATGCGACAATTCAAATGACCACTGGAAAAAGTTTTTTTATTCCTGGTTTTATTATTGAGACACACTGTGCGCAAAATTGCCGCTACAGTTTGTTTACGTTTGCTGTTAGGAATCATATCAGAATGCAGGATAGTAAAAGTGTCACAGGTGGATGACGTCAAACTCCAGGGGTGTTTTCGTTCATGTTTGGCGCGTCTTCATTGTTGTTCAATCTGACTTTATGATAGCTGAGATCTTACAGTGTGACATGTGAGCCATGATCCTGCAGTCTGACATGCCACAATCGTTTAGGGTTAAAAAAAAATAATAATAATAATAATTTTTTGAAAATAAAATTAAATAATTAAAATATTTAAATAAAAAATTAAATCGCACAGTGTGAGCCGGTCTTGTTTTTGAATCTGCCACTATGCTGACACATAGGCATTTGTAGCTCTGCCCTTATTTGAAAACAGGGCTAGGAGAACAATCTCATTTGAATTTAAAGTGACAGTCATCAAAACGGCCCCATTCGGATCAAAGCCTAAAAGGAGTAGTTTCAAAGAGTTATAAAACATTATTCGTGTGCCATTTTGAGCTGAAACATCACATTCACATTCTAGGGACATCAGAGACTTATCTTACATCTTGTAGAAAGGGGCATAATAGGTCCCCTTTAATCAAATTATTTTAAACATTCAGTTTATTAAAAATTCCTGAAAAAATGCAGCACATTTCCACATTCCTTTCTTCGCTTAAAATCATTCAACTGCTTTCGATATTGATGTATGAAATGCAGCAAAACAGCATTTTAAAAGGATTTCTAAAGCACAACAAGACACTGAAGGCTTTAAAAAAATTATGCTGATATAATACTGGTTTATCATCACTAAAAACATATTTGTAAGCTCAAAACTGTAACATTACTGTTTTCACGCATTTGTTTTATTTAAAAAATGCAGGCTTCTTCAAAAAAATGTATCCTTTAACTCTTGTGTATTGTTCAAATGGACTACCCTTTCATTATGTTGGTGGCTGTTTTTGCCCCATATACTTCCATTATAATGACATACTGATTGCAAAGCCTTGACATCATATTATCATGCATTCTTGATTGTTAATGGTTTTCTTTGTTGGGGAGAGGTAAAATGTGTCATTTTAACTGTTGATCATCAGTTGACACCAATAACCCTTTAGATAGGCCTGTGCAAAAAGGCTACAAAAACAAATTGCATAGTGTGCAGACATAAATACACTTACTATCTTTACTAAGAATATAGAGTCAAGGCCTTGCAATCAAAAAATGGCATCATAATGAAAGTCAATGGGGCAAAGCCAGAGTGGATTGTAGAGTTATAAAAAATATTCAAAGCATTTCCCCAAAATACGTGTCAAACTAAGATTTGTCACTAAAAAAATCATTCCATTTGCTGAAACACAGAGAAGGCTGTGGCCAAATTAAGACTCAAAGTCCTAGAGTGGACGAAGACATCCCTAACAGCACATAAGCGTTAACAAAATAAACAAACAAAAAGCAACGGCAGTTTTTAAAAAAACACTTGTTTACCTCAGACAGTAAGGCGGAACCCAGATTCAGGCTGGATAGAGCATCCAAAATAGGCACAGCGAGTTGAGTGTTCTGCTGAAGTAAACCACTGCACAAGAGAGCATACACAAACACAGACTCACATAAACACATTACACACCATTATAATAAGCATCTTCATAACAGTCACACTTATAATTAACAGATCACAGCCATAATTACTAAATTACAAAAAAAAAAAAAAAAAAAAAAAACTGAGATGGAGAATGAGGCAATGTCCACACGTACACAGGTGTTTTTATAAATGGGTTTTCCTCAGCACAAGTGAAGCATACGGTCAGCTGGTACAATGAAAGGACTGACTCAAGATAGCTCAACATGGAGGCAATAGCCAGTGCTCCTCTCCCAATAAAATCCCTGCCTTTTATTATAAATGTTAAAAAACTTGAATATGTTTTAACAAACTTCTTTATATCATGGGAAGACATTAAAAAGCACTTTAAAATTCCAGCTAATAAATGGGGTTTTCCCGGTTTTCTTAAAAAAAAAAAATCTCCATCCACATAAAAACACAAACACGCACTGTGATGCATGTTTAGGAGCACACCGAATCAATGGGTGGCAGTATTGACCCTTTTATGCTGGGTTCACACAACAAACGGGTAGTTAAATATTTAGTAAATTGCATACAAATCAATGCAAACATTAGAACTGAGGTGGATTACCATCCCACAGGCGAACGACATGAAATTTGTGATGCGTTTACGGTGAATTTGCCTCATTTGCATATTTCATGTTTGGTGTGAACCTAGTCATGTGGGCCAATCAGAAAGGTCAAAAGAGTGCACATGCTGACTTTGAGATGAAACCTTTATGAGGTTGTAGCATTCACACTTTATGAGGTTGAGGTTGTAGCAGTCACACATTTGGAAGATTTTGGAAAATCTTCACCCTGGCCAGAGTTTTTAGAATGAATTAATTTCAGTCACATGACACTGCGTTTTCGTGTGGACAAACAGCAAAACCGTGTAGAAAAAAAAGTGCGGTTTTGAAAATGCCCCTGTTCATGTGGACAGGGCCTAAATCAGCTTTACAGACACTTCTATCTTAAGCATTAGGACAAAGTGCAAGAACACCAAAGCCACAGGCTCAGCAACTACTGCCGTACTTCAGCTCTTTGGCCATGTCTCCATGCTGTGAATCCTCCAGGATTTCTGGAAAGCTGGTAATAATGTCCCGCTGGATCTCCACTGGAGCCACAGACACCATCTGCATCAGCTTACTGCTCAGATCCTACACATACACAGCAATTATAGCAGTCAGACAGCTGTAATTTGGCTTTGATGAATATCTGTGTCTGCTACAAAGGAAGTATTGGGAATTCTGATGTTGACTGGGATATGTTCAGAATTTAGGATTCTCACAGAATCAGTGAACAATGTACCTTGCCATCTACGATTCGGTCCAGCCACTTTAACTGGTTTACTATGAGACGGGGAACATTGAGGCCATCCTCACTAGCTCTGTGACAGAGAAGATGACAGAGATTAACAAGAGATGCGAGACTTCCTGCAATTAAAGTAATGGTTATAAAATGTAAACAAATGGATATTTACCCTTCAAACATAAATTCTGGAAGCTTTTCGAATAAAGTGTTTATGACCAGAGTCTAAACGTAGGAAAAGAGAATAAATGTATTATTTAAATATCCTACAAGCACAAAAATAAATCATTTAAAATGTTTTCCATTGGTTTTTCTAGTTTTTATGAATTACTTGTCAGTTATTATTATTTTGTTTACTTCAATGAAATGAATAAAATTTTAACAATGATGCATTCTTACATTAAATATTATGTTTATATTACATTACATAATATAATTTAAAGTAAAAAAATGACATATCAATTTAGAATGGTTTGTGAGCGTAAATTAAGAAAAATGGGGGAGAAATCATAATTTAAAAGGCAAAGGAGCTGAATATTTTTACCTGAAGCATTTCTATTCCAAGCAACAAGCGTACCAGACTTTCCTGATAGGAACTGGAACTGCTATTAGATGAAAAATGAACAAAAGAAAAAAGAAAAGTAGCATGTAAAAGTCAAGTGTAATAATAAAGTCATTATTGTAACTTAATCTGTAAAACCTTTTTAAAAATGTAATACCATAACGAGTTCAGTTTTAAAAAAGTGTATTACTTAGTATCCTGCTGTGAAGTGGGTGACGGCACACAAGGCAGCAGGCAGTTTCTGAATCTCTCTGGGTCTTCAATGTATGTTTCCAGTGCAGAAATAAACTCCTGAATTATCTAAAAACCAGGATTCAACAGGTAAGCACAGATAAACCATCTTATAGACAAAAATGTGATATAATAACAAGCTCCTCACATTGGGGAATCTGGGATTTTTTCGTAAACGCTGCTGGAGTCGCTTTTGGAAAATAACTTGGTCTACAGCTGTAAAAAAAATAAAATAAAGATGTTAAATAAATCTGATCTGTTGAGCATGTAAGCATTCGTTGTGATTTCACCTTTACTGCATATTCGTTATCTTACCTATTTCATTAGCTGTACTGCCAGTTGTCAAAGTGACTCCTGATTCCTTCAGAAATTGAACAAAAACGGAGTCCGGGCAGGAGTCCTGAACTGAAGACTTAGTGGATCGTCCACTGCTTTTGGTCTTTTTTGCTTCTGTATGAATCAAAACACATCAGAAAGTTCTAGAGATCTTTGTAATCGCAGCCAATGACTTTCCCAATCCCATTATTTATTTCGTAACTGACGTCAGTGTGTACTTACTAGAATTGTCAATAGTGGGGTCTTCATCCACTGTTATGGATGATCGCTTCTTCTTACGCATCATATTTCGCTTAACGTTAGGTCAGATGATGAATAACAGACGCTACAGTAACGTAACCTGTTGAAGTCACAACAAATATGCTGATTTACATGGGTTATTACAAATCTGAAGCACTGTGTACACAAAACACAGCATGATAATGACAGTTCTAGTGCAGACAATCAATCCCATAACCGTGCTCTGAGCACTGTAAACAATAATTAACGTTATTCGTGACAGACTGAGAACGCAAGAGCTAAATTACACACTCGACGAACTCGACGCAATGACCGTATTTGAGACAAAGTATTACCTTGATGTTAATCGTCGCGATGCTCAACTTTACCGTCTGTCGTGTAAATACTGTGTTAGTAAATGGTGATAAATTTAGGTTTAAGCTCAAAACGTGTTTTCGTGACAAGGCTAAAGGATCAGGATGTCTCACCGCTTCCCGCGCCAGTGGTTCATACAGTTTAGGGGTCGTGGTAAAATTCTCAGCTGAGTTCATAACCGTCGCATTCCGACTCCATGGGATCATTTTTAACTGGTGTAACTTTGAAGAAAATTTAGTTGTGAGCAGATGAGCAAACACTGTTTAATAACTGTTTTAAAACTTTTTGTTTTAATAACAAAGTTTAATAAAATAATTTATGGAGAACATAATATAATTCTATTATAGAATATAATTATTTCCTTTCACACTGAATATAAAGGTCTTTCATGAATATCTTCCCATTTGCATAATTATATATTCCAAGTTTAATGACCAAACAAGTTTTTATAAAATTTCAAAAAGTTGTCACTGATTAAATATTATAAGATTTTTTTTTATCTATTGTTCATTGCAACCTTGTACATCTGCCTTGTATTAAGGCCTTTACCCATGTGTGTAGTCCACATTCATCACCAGGGTCAATCAAAAATCATGTTCAACGTTCATGTTTAGGATGCAAAGTATGCACATTGGGACACAGTGAAACCAATCGATGGCGCATATGAAATGGCGATAAGCAGAAGAGTTCTACCCAGGGATCCGGTTTGGTCACATGACGTTTGACATACCCTATTATAGTAATTGTTGTATAACAATTGCCATTTCGGTTTGTTGTGGCGGCACCGAATAAATCAGGGATATGTGCGTGTGCGTGTGTGTAAAATAAGTCACTAGGCAGGGGTATAAATAGCAAGTCAACAAAACAGGAGTTTGTTGATGCTCCCTAACTTTCTATGGGCGTGTATTAAAGTAGGCGTGGAATATGTTGTGCATCGGTCGCACCGCCCACAGCTCACAATTTAATACTAGTGTGACTTTTCTAAATCCTCAGTTACCTGCAAGACAACGGGCAGACTGGAGTAATCATGGCTGCAATTAAATCATTTTACGACATCACAGCCAATACTCTTACAGGAGAGGAGTTCAAGTTCTCTTCTTTACAAGGCAAGGTGGTGCTGATCGAGAATGTCGCTTCCCTCTGAGGAACCACCAGCCGGGATTACACTCAGATGAACGAGCTGCACGAGCGCTTCGCGGAGAATGGGCTTGTTGTTCTGGGTGTTCCCTGCAACCAGTTCGGCTATCAGGTGAGAAGTCTGATTCAACATCCTTTCAGAACAGGTGTGTGTGTGTGTGTGTGTGTGTGTGTGTGTGTGTGTGTGTGTGTGTGTGTGCGCGTGTGTGTGTGTGTGTGTGTGTGTGTGTGTCTGTCTGTCTGTGGCGCATTTCAGCTCTCACCTTTACCTCCTGCTCTACACCTGCCTTACTGTGCCTATACTGGTTCATCTCCAGCGTGAGTCTATTTTAATCAATTACCAGTTTTAATCAAACGTTTTTATTGATCATTATTTAAATGATGTTAAATTATGATTTAGCCTACATTTTATATTTGCACCTAATAATTTTCACTGAGTAAAATTTCTAGTTTTTTTTTTAAGTAACTTTTTTATTTATTGTAACAGGACTTAGGCCTACTTCGTTTAATTAGTTTTATTTACTTCAAAGTGCTTCTTTTTCATATTCTTTTTCTTTTCCTTCTTCTTATACTACAGCCCCCACTAGTAGTAGTAGTAATAATAATAATAGGCTAATTTTACATTGTACATTGAGACCAACCATGTGCTCAGCAACGACTGCATACACTTTAAGACAATGTGGGGAAAGGACATTCGGAATGCAGTAGGCAGGGGCGGATTTAGTGATTTGGGGGCCCCAAGCAACTCCAGCCATGGGTCCCCCCAAGTCCTGAAATGCACTTTTGCAGTTTTTTTTTATACCACTCAATCCTCTTTTCTACGTTTTATCTTATTGTAAGCTTCACATGTTAAATAATTACATGTCTTAAAATGAATTTACAACTAATAGTAATATGTGTTTTATAAATTTGACTGTTGGACTGCTCCATGATTGGGGGTGATTTAAAAAAAAAATTATTACATAACATTACATTATTATAATCATATTATATTTGTTGCATATTAAATAATATTTAATTACGTTAAAACAAATGTTTGACTCTAACTATACAAAATATAATAGAAAACGATGTTATATATAGTTTATAGGTTTAATTTATACTTCTAGATTTTTATTGGGGGCTCCCAGATGTCCTGGGGCCCAAAGCATCCACTTACCTTGCTTATTGGTTATATCCGCCCCTGGCAATAGGGGGTAAGGAGTGGAAAAGTATTTTGTCAAATACTGGTAGATGCATAAGGGAAGCCAGAGGACAATTTACACCGTCTAAAATTATACACAGATTTTACTTCACACCTGTTCGAATGGGTTTGGCAAATAATAATGTTTGTTAGAAATATCAAAAAGAGAGAGGCACATTTATTCATTGTATTTGGGACTGTTCTAGTTCAGCCTTGGCACCAAACCCTAAATATTCTGAGTTAATGGCTTGAAACATTAATACCACCGACACCAAGGTTATGCTTACTGGGAGTTAGGCAACAGATGCTTAATATTACAAAATTAGAGTTCACGCTGATTATGGTGGGGAGTTTAGTTATAGCTAGAATCATCTTGAAACACTGGAAAACTCCCAAAATTCCAGAGTTCAAATAGCTTTGTATGAACGTTTAATACAAACTATGTAATAAGGACAAAGCAGGGGTCTTGATACACACAATCCTGTGTGTATCAAGTGTGGGAAGACTTGGTCTTATGTGACGATGTCTTGTAAGACAATTTAAAATTACTCAATAGGATTTCTTTTTTATATTGTAGACTACTTTTGTCCAAATGAACCACTGTATACATCCTGGCTTGACATGTAGTACTCCTGCTGCCAGTAATAATTTGTAATATGTATTTGTATTATTTTGTCATGTACCAGAAGAAAACAATTTAAAAAAAACTTGAATTTAAAAAAATGTACATTGGCAAACTGACTGAAACAATGTTCACTGAAAAAATTGCTAGTAAATCCCATAAATCCTGAATTTAACATAATATTAGGGCTGGGCGATTTGGCTTAAAATCAAAATCTTTTAACTCGATTACGATCAATGAATGATTATTTTATTCATTTATTTTAAATAGTTCACTGACAAGTTTTGCACAGCAAGTATGTTCACATATTACCAGTGAGATGTTTTTGAATGAAGGGTGCATTACTTGATTTTAAAATAATTGAAGGAAACACACACTATCTACTGTCTATGATTACTTATTGAGCATCAACGATGAACAACTGAACCTAATCAACGCCCATGCTCGTCACCATATCAAACTGACCAATCACGTCGTAGTGATGTGTAGTTACATTTTTTGAGAGGTGTATGTGACCGTGCGAAGGCTGTGCCAGACCAGTGCGCTGGATGCAGAAGTAAAAAAACAGTTTTAACAGAGCAGGGTCATGTGACTCTAAATGTGGTAGGTAAATGAAAAAGTTTACCTTTAAAAATGAGATTATAGTTTATGAATGTTGATTTCGATTACTTTTCGATGAATCGCCCAGCTCTACATAATATAGAAGCAAGAATTTAATGTTTTTTTTTACCAACAAAAAATAAAAAAAATAAAATAAAAGCATGTAATAAACTTTAAATAAGATACATTAAGCGGGTGCTCCGGTTTCCCCCCACAGTCCAAAGATATGCGGTACAGGTGAATTGGGTAAGCTAAATTGTCCATAGAGTATGTGTGTGAATGAGAATGTATGGATGTGTTTCCCAGAGATGGGTTGCGGCTGGAAGGGCATCCGCTGCGTAAAACAAATGCTGGATAAGTTGGCAGTTCATTCCGCTGTGGCGACCCCGGATTAATAAAGGGACTAAGCCGAAAAGAAAATGAATGAATGAATGAATGACATTAAGCTAAAGTTAGGCTAATTTAATGAGAGACTAATTTATAAAACAAAACCTTGCAAACTTATGATAATGGAAAACTGGACAAGGAAAAAATTAGGCTAACAGAACATATATACCCACATAGCAAAACTTTTCTGGCCCAACTCTGGCCCACACCATCAGCTTTTGCTTGGCCCACATGTCTCAGTGAATTACAGTACATGACTGGACCAAGTCTGGCCTCCAAATAAGGGTCAAACATGGACAACTTCTGGCCCAAGTCTCAGGCAAGTTAATAACTCATAACTGGGCCTGAACTGGGCCAGATATGGCACGTTTAGTCATTGTCTGGATGCCGGACTTTGTGTGTTATGCAATGTAAATGATAAACCCATGAAGAGTTGCAATTTTTATTTTTATTATTTTAAATGTGCGCTTATGCATAAAATCAGATGATAAGAATTTTATATAAATAAATCTTATATAAAATTGACTTTGACATTTACTCAATAATAAAATAATTTGTAAAATAATAGTTTTGATTAATAAAATACATGTAATGTATTGTAGGTTACATTTATTTTACAACATACAAGAAATAGATTAGTAAATCAAATAATTAAATGTTGATTGCTTCCTGGGTTAAAATGAAGTCGTTAGAAGATGGAAATGACTTTTGTGTTTCAAAATCTTTACTCAAAAAATAATTTTAATGTATTTTAAATGTGGTTCAGTCTTATGTGGCCCATATATAATTTTTTAACATCTGGGCCAAATACTACATTTGACATCTGGCCCATGTCTTGTGCGCCACCTTAAAGACGGCGCCACTTCTGCCAAACCCGGGCCATGTTTGGCCCACATGCTGAATGCCAGTGCTGGATGAATGCCTGTTGTGCCAGCTTCAGGCCAAATCTGGGCCAGAATTATGTGCTACCTGTGTAGCCTATAAATGCAAACTAAAGAATAAATATAAACAAATTCAAACTTATTAAAACCACAGTAATATTTAAGTGATTAAGTGGTTACATTCTAAGATAAATTTATGATCTCATATATTACTTCATGCACTTTTCAAGATATATATTTAAGACAGAATGACTAATGATATAATGTCTAGGAGGCCTATCTATTTACTAATATATAATAATCACATTTATTGCAGAATATTACCAAAATAATTTCACAACGCAGCTATTTTAATGATTCCGTCAACAATCTGTCTTTACTTTTTAGGAAAACTGCACGAATGAAGAGATCCTTTCGTCCTTGAAGTACGTCCGTCCTGGCAAGGGCTATGAGCCCAAATTCCAGCTCTTGGAGAAAGTGGACGTGAACGGGAAAAACGCTCACCCGCTCTTCACCTTCCTCAAGGAGAAGCTTCCGTTCCCGAGCGATGAGCCAATGCCGTTCATGAACGACCCCAAATTCATCGTCTGGAGTCCCGTATGCAGAAACGACATCGCCTGGAACTTCGAGAAGTTTCTGATTGGATCTGATGGAGTCCCGTTCAAACGCTACAGCAGGAGATTCCTGACCAGCGCCATCGACGGAGACATCAAGAAGCTCCTCAGCATCGCAAAATAACAGGGTTTTGCAGACTAACCAATGTCTCGTTCCCGCTTAGCATACGTCGGTCTCCACGGCAAGTTTGTGCTCTCATATGTGTAAATGTCGCTGAGTTTGGACTCTTACTTCATGAAGATGCTCCTGTAAACATGCTTGTCTGTCGGGAGCAGCTGACGCCCTGCAAAAGTCCAGGCTGAACGGCTTCATTTAGCTCTTGTGTGGCACAACATGCACTTTTAACCAATAAATTTGTATGTTTTATACTCAAGTCTTCTACTTTTTCCTCATTCAAGACTTTTGGTTCAGCTTTAGCTACACTGTTAACAATTTTAGAATCTACAGCAGGGGTATTCAATTAGTTTGTCATGGGGGCCAGTTCATGAAAAACATCCCAAACGAAGGGCCGGAGAGGTATGACTTGCAATATGAGTGAGAACATAACTGCATATGTTGCATTTTTGCTCCTTAAGACACTTACATTGGCTTTTTCTACAATATATGTTAATATGTTGTATTTTGAAACTACATAATATCAGTTCATTGTACAATAGGCAAACATTAAAATGTTGTATTTCAAAGCACAACAAAAGCAGTGCATTAAGTAGACTTCTTCTATATTCAAACACATTCATATGTTTTGAACTGCATAACAATTATGGATGCAATAATTATAGATTTTATTGAATAATTATGGTTTCACGGTTATCATTCATTCATTCATTTTCTTTTCGGCTTAGTCCCTTTATTAATCCGGGGTCGCCACAGCGGAATGAACCGCCAACTTATCCAGCATTTGTTTTACGCAGCGGATGCCCTTCCAGCCACAATCTCCGGGAAACACTTCCGGGAAACACGTTATCATGTGTGATGTAAATTTAGGCTTTATAGGCTATTAGGTAGGCCTAAGTGTTTAGACTAACTGTTGTTATCATCCGCGTTCATACATACAAAATCATTTTAATAATAATTCGTCTTACATATCTTTTGTTTACATTGCACTGAAAACATTGCACAACCTCACCGCTACAGCATGAGATGTTTTCTACTGCGTGCGCCCGGAAAGCCACGAGCGTGTTGCCCCGCTTGCGCGCATATTGGCACATATTCTTACATTAGAAATAACAAACTTGCCCGCGGAAAGGACGTGATAACAGCCTGCTGCTATAGTTAATCCAGTGTGCGTGAGTATTGGCCTCGGTGTACAAGCTCGGGCTTTAAACTAGCGCAAAGGCAGCAAAACTTTGTTTATTTGCAGCAGTTTCGTTCCGTGCATCAGAAATGGCGATGAGAAGTCTTTACGATTAATTAACCATGACGAATTAAAGCGCAGTTAATAGTGAAATCAGCCATTCGTTGCATCTCTAATAAAGATATCAATGCATTGTACAAAAGTACAGTGGCCGAGAGAGCTTAACGCACTGCAATTTGAGAAAGCACATGCAATAACAAAAAACACCAGCAAATTAAGAAACGATCTTCATCAATTTGACAGCACACCTGTTGCAAATTCTCACAACACAGACAACGGAAGAAACGCGCAGCAAATTGGTCAAAACACAAATAACGGAAGAAATGTGCAGCAAATTGGTCAAAACACAGACAATGGAAGAAACGCGCAGCAAATTGGTCAAAACACTTGCAAACATGCACATAACACAACAGAAATGTTTCAAGAGGACCCAAAAACATGACGGACTCAGCTGAGATACAGATGTGTCATTGTGCCATGACTGTTGTTCAGTGAAGTGATCAATTTGCTGTGCGTTTCTTCCGTTGTTTGTGTTTTGACCAATTTGCTGTGCGTTTCTTCCGTTGTTTGTGTTTTGACCAATTTGCTGCGCGTTTCTTCCATTGTCTGTGTTGTGAAAATTTGTAACAGGTGTGCTGTCAAATTGATGAAGATTGTTTCTCAATTTGCTGGTGTTTTTTGTTATTGCATGTGCTTTCTTAAATTGCAGCGTGTTAAGCTCTCTCGGCCACCGTACAAAAGGCCTTTTCTACAAACATGCCCAAATGTTTTCGGCTGCCTGCCCCACTCTCTGCGCAGCTACAAATACCGTATTTACATTTTATAGCATGATTTCTCTGGTTGTATATGTATTTACAGTAGTGTATATCTTTACTGTAAAATATACAGTAATTTTCAGTGCAACTTTAAAGTACGGTAACCTACTTCATAACTGTCCTACAGTAAAAAAAAAAACAGTTCATATTATGGTTAAATACTGTGTCATTTACAAAAAACGTTAACTGCGTAGTGAGAGAGGATAAGAAACACAGACTTTGGGGGGTTTGTGTAACATGGCACTGATCATCAGGTGTGTTGAAGAGGTTCATGTTGTATTAATGAGCTCCAGTGGAAACTGATCTCTGGTGTTGGTGTGAGAGTTGAATTTCCCAGTGCAGTTACCAGGACAAACATGTTTATATGCAGCATGGTTTCAAGGGATAGTTCACTCAGGAGAGGATATTTGATGAGGCCACGGTGATTCTGTGGTGATCTGTGGTTCTTTTTGCAAGTCAACAGTTACTTGCACTTTGAGAATCATAGAAAAAAAACTAACTCAAAGACATACTGAGGAATATTGGGGAAAAACAGCTCTTGGGTGTATATATTCCATATATTATATTCCTTTGTGTTCAACAGAGGAAAGAAATTCATAACGGCTCAAGTGTAAGGAAATAGTGAGTAAATTGTAATTTTTCCCTATTAAAAGTAGTAGTGTTTTTTTATGTTCACTTACTTGCACAAATCGTCACCTTGGAATTATAAGGTTCTGTCTGCGTTCTGAATGATTTCTTAATGTCTTAATGTAAACAACTTAAAATGTAAAAAAACATCCCATAATGTAAATAAGCTGTTGGCGCCAATAGCCTAGTGGTTAGTGCACCAAAACATACCACTGAGGTGCTCGCGGCGACCCGAGTTTGATTCCCGGCTTGAGGTCCTTTGCCGATCCTTCTCCTATCTCTGCTCCCCACACTTTCCTGTCTGTCAGTCTCCACTGTCTTATCGATAAAGGTGAAAACCCCTAAAAAAAATAAAATAAAAAAACAATGTAAATAAGCTGTCAGTTAATTAGAATGTGTCAGTAACTCAATTTTGACAAAAATGTCAGACCTTATAATTCTAACGTGACGAAATGTATTTTTTTGACTGTCAAAGTCAAACCGTTACCTCGCATTTTATGAATCACAACGAGCCAGTTTCATCTAAAATGCTCTTAATTTTTTTTACCAAGGGTAAGTAAATTAACAGCTAATTAAATTTTTTCTTTAAACCCTTTAACTTTTTTTGTTCAAGAGTACTGAAAAATCATACTGAAGTAAAAGTACCATTACTGGCCTAAAAATGTAGTGCAATAAAGTATCTGTTGTAAATATTACTCAAAGTATGAGTAAAAAGTAGCCCTTTCAAAAGTACTCAAGAGTAGTGAGTATTACGCTGTAAAAAGCTGATGCATTTACATGTAATTTGTGGATGTGTGTAAACGTAACATTCTGAGGTGCATTTAGTTATTGCTCAGCAGCAGGGCCGGATTAAGAACTCAGAGGCCCCTGGGCACATTGTCTTGTAGGGCCCCCTATACCCGGCCGCACCCCTATAGTTGAATTAAAAAATAAGAATAATATAATACATTTTTTAATAAAATTTATCTATAATGTCTTGCCCACATTTTTATATAAATAATATATGGTGCATATATTTATAGTTTACAAATATTTAATTTATTTTTTAAGCATTTAAAGCATACTTTGAAAAAAAAATCTAATAAAACTAGTGAAAATTAAATGTTTTTTACGTTAGCGATTATTTGCTAAGAGGAAATATATCGTTGTCTAAGCAATATGATTTTACAGAGAGGGAGGCACCTTTTGCAAGACGTGCCGTCTGATGTTTCTACGGTCGCTCATACACTGCGTATTACGGTAGAGAGCTAAAACCTGAATTGAACACAAATACTCTTGCTGCTAACGTATGTTTGTCATGATAGATCGGCTTATACCACGGTCTGATGATAAGGAATTAAATCATAACAAAATGAATAATACACAAATGCAACTAAAAAAACGGAATATCAAGGCTGCTTTATCCGTATTTACAAAATAAAACTCCTTCAAATCTCACAGACGGCCCTACTTTGTCCCTGTGTTCAAAAGTGTATAATAATAAAACTAATTGGTTTCACAAGCCATCTACGCCATAGATTGACTGTACACCCGGCCATAGTGTCGATTAAACCTTTTATCGTGGCCACTTGCTGTTTATACACTTTTTAAATAGGCTAAACATTATTAAATACCCACGAGCCACTAGTAACTTTATATCACGTTTGCATTATTTAATTTTTTTGTTAAAGTTTCTTTCCTATTAAAAATAAATGTATTTACAATCTGATATGTAATGGGAAGAAAGAGAAAATGCACGAGTTCAGCAGATGGTGGATTCGAACCGGGTTGACGATGGAACGCGTCAAAACATGTTGCTGTGCGCTCTACGAGCTACGCCACTCACGATACTGTCTTCAGCGCACTCTACTTAACTTGTCTCTGTCTATCACACGCTGATGGGCGGAAACCACGTCAATAGCTTATTCCAACGAAGTGCGCTTTTTCCACTTAGCCTAAATAGACGCTCCAAAATTACCTTTTTTTTCTCCCCTTGCAGGGGCCCTAAGTAGGCACGGGCCCCTGGGCCTGTGCCCAGAAGGCCCATTGGTTAATCCGGCCCTGCTCAGCAGACACACAATGTCAGAAGTTCTGCGCGTGCAGAATTCTGCAGATTTCCAGCCCATCATTGATTCTGTTTGTTTACTGGTGTAAATGTATATTTATTCAAAATAATTTATTTTTTAATTAATCTCAGTAATAATATTTGACTAATATGAAAATATTCATATAATTTGTTTACAAGTTTGTAAAGTAATATTTTATCTTTTAGTAGATGTTTTATATGAGAGACTTGCTTTGTTTCCCAAATTAGTGGATCTAATTGGATTTGCATTGAAAGCATTAAATAAACGTTAAACAGGTGAAAAATAGCAAAAAATGTCCGCAGATTCCGTCTGGCCCTAGTCATAAGACATTAATATTAGGTTAGATTTAGGTTGTAATGTCAGGTGACCAAAATTCAATGTCTAGCCAGTGTCTAAAGACAACATTATTTTGATGTCCAATAATGACGTCAAATGACGTTGATATTTAGTCAATTTTAGGTTGTGTTAGAACGTAACCAAAATCCACCGTCAAGCCAACATCTTAAACCAACGTCATATTGAAGTCGACATTTATTCATCAGTTATGGCAACTAAAATTCAACATCTGATGAATGTCATAGTGGTAACATCCACACAGCCTCAAGCTGTAACATCATTAGACGATATTTGGTTGGTTTTAGGTTGGACATTTGACGTCAACCTGATTTTCATTTCCAAACAAAATGCAACGTCCCCACTAATTAGTTACTTTACACCACTGATTGCTAAAGCCTCCGCTTAATTTTTTTAAAGTTCTCTTATGCTCACTGGGGTTGTATATATTTGATCAACCATAAAGTAAAGCAGGAAGACTTAAAAACCTTTGATCCAATGATTATTTGTTGCTCAATTAATTTTAAATGTTCTTTTTTAAAATCTAAATTAGGTGAAATGAGCCTCTGCTGCTTAATGTATAACACTGAAACACTGATACTAATAAGAAATGCTTCTTTAGCAGCAAACCAGCATATTAGAATGCAGGATTATTTGTAAATTTTGATTTTTAGTCAGAATAAAGTGCATTTAAAATCAGAAAACTGTTATTTTAAATTCTAGATACAGTTCACGTTACAATTTCGCTGCATTTTTGAACAAATAAATGCAGACCTTCAGTGTGTAATATTCATACAAAAATAAATCCAAAAACATGGGTACACTTATTTACAGTGTCCTTACAGTTTACATTTAACTACTGTTTATTATTAATGATCTATATGTACTTGCTATATAGTTAGCAGCACGTAATCCTGTGTGGTTTATTGTTCATACCTTCCTAACTACCTGAAATGTAATAAGAACACCGTAAAATAAAGTCTAAAAAACACAAATATTTCATATCGTCTTTCAATTCAGAACAAAAACATCCTAAAGCACACATTTAAATCCATAACAAACATTCATATACAGATATTTATGTTTACATTAGCCAAAAACCATTAGCATATCCCCATATACTCACAAAACTAGGTATGTGTTTTCCTAAAAATACTTAATTTAGATTTTGGCAGATACTTAAACTTAGATAACAAAACTTGCATTACTACCCATTTTTTGCATTCCATGGGAATCAAAGCCATTATGTTTTCATTGATAGTGCAACTCGACAGGAATGCAACCCCTTTAAATCATGTAAAATAGTAATGATTGATAAGAATGATTGATTGTGTGTGGAAAGTTTTGACCGATGCTGTACATAGAGTCTTAAAGGGAGAGTTTACCCAAAACTGAAAATGTCGTCATTATTTGTCCTCAATTGTCACAAACAGGCTTGAGTTTCTTTCTTCTGTTGAATACAAAAGAAGACATTCGAAGAAAGCTGCACAGCAAAATTTCCAGTGTTAAATATACAGTGTGATTTTCTTTGAGTGTTGTTTAGTGTTAAACTGGAGTACATTTTAATCCACAAGTGTTAAAGAGCGTATATTTAAGAGGTTTTCTTTTCAGTGTTAAACTTTTAACCCAATATGCAGTGTATTTCCCACTAGATGCTCGAACCAGTTCTTTTGGACAGTGATCAAACCAGTATGTTTTGCTTAAACTTGAAACATGTCTTGTTGCACTTTAAAAATGCAAAGATTTGAATCCATTGAAATTATTTCTGAAAAGATTAATGAACACTTAATAAATAAAACTATTTTCTACATAGTTGATCAGTTTTAATCCTTTCACACACACCAATTGATAATATAGGAAAGAAAGGTAATATATTAATACTTTGAAGGGTAACACGCTCTCTAGTTCGATGTAAGAATAAACTCTGTGTTAAAATGTGGGTAATGTACAAATTTCACACTTTAGAAAGTGATATTTTAACTCCAAAATGGAGGGAGGCATATGTACAACCAAGGAGCGTTAAATTAAACTCAAATTGAGTTAAATGTACACAGATTTTTTTGCTGTGTGGATAGTATTTACTTTTCCTGCTATTGGAGTCAATGGTTAATGTTTCTTAAAAATATGATTTTCTTTTTAATAAAAGAAAGAACCTGCCAAAATTTAGCTCCAAAATTCCAGGAGAGGAGGTTTGGGGGTGTCTGAGTAACTAAGTTGAGATCTGGGGATGTTTGTGATGTTAGTAAGCGTAAGCTACATGGACAGGGTTTCAGACGGCAGAGGCAGCCTTTTCGACTGGAAGACGAAAAGATGAGGACTGGGAGGAGGGTGATGGAATTAGGGGAGTTTTCCAGGAGAAATAACAAAACTGGAGGTTGGGGGGAGATAGGTGTGAAATACATTAGACTCCCGGGAAAAACGGTTGTGTTGGCAGGTATTGAAAGAAACTCTTAATGGTTTGGAACCATTAATAATGAGCAAAATTTTATTTAAACTTTCCCTTTAATTTACCTGATCGACTTAAGAAAACAAAAACAAAAGCATGATCTATAATCAGGCTTCCACATTTTATTATATTTTCAATTCAAATAGGCTTTAATCAAAATCTGGTGTCGCACATCTTGGCATGATAAATAGAAGAACACAAAGCAGCTATCTACTGTGCTCCAGATCATGATTATGTACATCTATGCAAGAAAAAAAAAGTCTATGAAATTACAAAACAAACAAAACGTTAAAATGGATGTTTACTGCAGAAGAAGCCGCAGGGGGAACAGCCGAGTCCATGATCGTCATGTTATTTCCATTAAAAAAATAAAATAAAACAATTGTGGATTTATCAGTGAGTGACGGATAATACCAGAGTAAGGTAAACACCAGGAACAACCATCTAGTTACCATTTTGCAGATTCAAACATTTGCATGCTGTTTTGCCACTCGCACACACACACACACAAACAAAAAGAATATGCTTTGTGTATTGTTATTATTAGCAATATGAAGCACTTGTTTTGAGCTTTGCCATTTGACACACATAACCAATCACATGGCACATGTGCTAATGTACATCTTCGGTTAATCGTAACCTTCTTTAAAGCTGTTCAAACAACGGCCAGTTTGTGTGTTCCTCTATAATCGTAAATATACCTTTTTAAGTGTCACATTTAGCACCGTGTTCAATCAGACTTGATATTCCTCAGGACCAAAAGCCATTCGGGAAGGAGAAACAACCAGCAAAATAAACAAAACAAAAGAAAATGAGTGTTATAAAGCACAAACCATCAATTCTCAAAAGGCTTTGGAACTGATTTCATCCACTTTTTTCTACCTTCGTTATTTTAATATCCCTTTTTTTTTCAGTTTTCAGGGTGTGAATATATTAGATATCAACCCTCCCCGCTCCAAAAACCTTATAGTTCTGCAAGTTTTAAAGTGAAACCCCCTCCAGCGTGGAATATTTAACAAAAAGCGTGGCTTGTGATAGGATAAACAAAACATGGAGACAATATTTAATATAAGAGCGCAAGCTTCTCCGAGAGAATCTCTGTGCTTCTCACCACACGCTTAAGTTATTAAACACAGAGAGTCTATTCTTCACACGAGGCACATGTTTACAAGATGCTGAGAGCTAAAGAGTCCAACGCAAGTGTGTAGTCGAGGCATAATTTAAACATTTCAGATGAGCATAATGTTGCATACATAGTCTATTTCTAGGCATTTCCCCTCTCCCGATCTAGTTCATCTAACATTCATGTCGTCCAAAGAGAGGTTATATTGCCGTTTCACCCTCCTCCTCCTCCTCATTTCAGACTAAAAGAAACAAGCTCCTATGATTCAGCAGGCATCGAGGTCCAAGAATAAAGTCTTTCATGTCACGCTTCAAACTAAAATTCTCTTTATTTATTATTAATCTTCTTTTTTCTGTTTTTTTGGCTCTTGATAAAGACGCATGTGTCAAAGAAAAAAATAAAATAAAGCTAAAAACAAAGGGCCAGTTTGTGAGCCTTTAATAGTCACTGAAGTAGCCAGGGATGTGCGTCGATGCATTGATGGTTTCATATGTAGGTCTCATATGTAGTTT
>CAIGQQ010032720.1:429060-455871 GCA_903798035.1 Danio albolineatus | reverse complement strand
GTAGTTTTATCTTCTCTAGTCTTTTTTAATTTGATGGGTGCCACAGTATTTAGTGTGCTAGTAAAGATGGCATCCATGCTGCTAGTTATTACATCGAGGTCATTTGCATTTGCAGGTGCATTTCGAAATAAAGAAAGATCAGGCAAGTTATTTGCGAATTCCTCTTTGGTAGACGGAACGATGGATCTACTAAGGCGATGTATTGGTGCGGATCTGCTAATGTCAGGTAAACATAGCTTGTAAAGTAAGAGGTAGTGGTCCGTAATATCGTCGCTTTGTGGTATAATCTCTACATCCATGACCTCAATTCCATAAGAGAGAATTAGATCTAAAGTATGCTTTAAGCGATGCGTGGGACCAACAACATTTTGCTTTATCCCAAGGGCATGTAGTAGATCCATAAATGCGAGCCCTAGTGTATCATTAGCGTTATCTATATGGATGTTAAAGTCTCCTACAATTAGTATTTTATCAGTTTTAACTAGTAAGTCCGAAATAAAATCAGAAAACTCTTTTAGAAAATTGACATAGGGTCCTGGGGGTCTATATATGGTGATTAAAGCGAGAGATAGCATTTTATTCATAGTATCTGAAAGCATAACATTAAGCGCCAATACTTCAAAGGAGGTAAACATAAGTCCGTTTCTCTGATTAACATTAAGAATACCACTAAAGATTGATGCAACTCCACCACCACGACCAGTTTGACGAGCCTCATGCTTATAAGAGAATCCTGGAGGAGTTGCTTCATTTAAACTAATATAGTCATTTTGTTTCAGCCAGGTTTCAGTGAGACAGAGTGCATTAAGATTGTTATCTGTAATAATGTCATTTATGATAAGTGCTTTAGGTGCTAGTGACCTGATGTTCAGGAGACCTAGCTTTATGATATTTATATTTTCATTTTTTGGTATTTTTTCTGGTTTGATTCTTAATAGATGTCTTCTAGAGCACACAGTACGCTTATTTCTTGGTCTAGTAATACGAGGAACAGACACAGTTTCTATGCGGTTAGCCGGACATGCATTATTGTGAATTAAGTGGGATGAAGAAGGGTCTATATGGCTAAAATGTGGATTTTTTGAATGTTTACTTACTAGTCAGACAGAACGAAGCGTCCTGGAGATGTTGTCCGACAGCAGATAGTTTGGTACTAAAAAATAATTCATTCCAAATACTCCTTCATTTTCCTTCAGCTTAGTCCCTTTAATTATCATTGGTGGCCCAACAGAATGAACTACCAACTTATTCAGCATATGTTTTACACAGCGGATGCCCTTCCAGCTGCAACCCAGTACTAGGAAACATCCATACACACTCATTCACACACATACACTAGAGACAATTTAGTTTATTCAATTCACCTATAGCACTTGTCTTTGGATTGTAGGGTAAAACGGAGATCCCAGAGAAAACCCATGCAAACACGGGGAGAACAAGCAAACTCCACACAGAAATGCCAACTGACCCAGCTGGGACTTTAACCAGCGACCTTCTTGCTGTGAGGTGACAGTGCTAACCCCTGATCCACTGTGTCACCCCTTATTCCAAACATTTTTACAATAATATTTTAAAAAATATTTCATGAACACCTTTCTGAATTTACCAGTATTTACAAAATGATAAACAAATGTGTATGTAAAATGTTCCAGAAAATTCTTTAATTTATGAATAATAGTCTTTGGATGTGTTTGTGAACACACACATGCAGCTTCTTCTCATGATCCGACCTTTCAGTTAAAATTTCGTAAACGGACCAGAACTGTGGCATGTACTGTATTTATGGTCAGTGTGTGAGTGATAATAAGTTCACTCATCTTATCCCTCACGTGAAGGTCTTCTCCATATAACTGTCACCATCCAGCTCTAAAGTGTCTGCTTGTCTCTCTGTATCTCTCACCTTCAGTGCTAAATTCTAGTTGGGGAAACAACACCAGGTGCCGGCTTATAATCTGGCTCTCCATATTGACATTCTCTAGATTGTGTTACTGAGGCCACAATCCACATGGAGTACTATGAGTTAAGGTCATTCTGGTAACTTAAGTTGAGACATGCAGCAGGAAAGTTTTTATGAGTTTTTATTATTCCTACTTTAAGGTTTTGAACTCATTTTAAAGATACATTTTATACATTTGAAATATTTTGATGAATAAATAAAGTCTACAGGTTACTAAATGCCTATAAGTAAGCAGACTTTGCAGAGATAGTGACTCATTTAGAATGAAACAATTCACAATTATGAATCAGAATTTATAATTTAACTAGTTTGAAATTAAACAATTAACAACAAGGAGTCAGGCTTTCTTCTGTAAACATTATAATTTTAGAATGAAAAGTTCAGAGTTTCCAACTCCACACAAAAATTCAAAGCTGCATTTGACTACCCACATGGAAAGAATTATGATATATGCGCATATAAGAACCTATATGCAGTGTATATGCCACATAAAGGCAAAATTATGGTGCAAATATGTGCATATACAGGCCATAGGTCTTCTGTATTGCTTTTTTATATCCACATATAAGCCCTATGTATACAAGATATGTCTCCTATATAGCTCATATCTCACTTTGGCAACTGTCATACTTTCAACATGCCTAGCTCATATTTTCTATTATCATGGCTAAGAACTAGCTAACTAAGCATTAAAAATAATGCAAAAAAAAAAAAAAAAAAGTATGTATGTGCGAACACTTGAAAATGGTATAACATGTAATTGGCATGTTATGGAATTTAACTATGGCACATAAGTGAGAGCCCACACATCTTTCCATGTATAAAATTAATCTGATCTTCCATTTTACTCATTTAGAATAAACCAATTCACTAGAATAAATCTGAATTTCCAAACTGTCTGTCTGATTTACTAGATTGAATCGGAAAGTCAGAGCATTTAGAACGAACCGATTCATTAGAAAGAAGACAATTTTCCAGAGCTTATTTGGAATAAATTGATTCACAAGAAGGCTTTCCTCTCTACAAATGACTCATTTAGAACAAACAGTTCCTTTAGAGGTGACACGGTAGCTCAGTGGTTAGCACTGTTGCCTCACAGGAAGAAATTCGCTGGTTTGAGTCTCAGCTGGGTCAGTTGACATGTTCGAATTTGCATGTTCTCCCCATGTTCGCGTGGGCTTCCCCCAGGTGCTCTGGTTTCCCCCACAGTCTAAAGACATGCGCTATGGGTGAACTGAACGAACTAAAATGGCCGTAGTGTATGAGCGCGTGTGTGTGTGTGTGTGTGTGAATGAGTTTGTATGGGTGTGAATGAATGAGGTTATGCAGAATTTCGGTGTATAGTTTAGAATGAACCAATTAAATATAATGAATTTAAAAATAATGTCCAGTGGTACATATGAATGAACCTACACTGTAAAAAAATCTATAATTTTACGGTTTATTTCTGGCAGCTAAAATTTAAATTACAGAAATTTACTGTAAAATTATTTTTTTATTAAAATTTCAAGAATTTTCTGTAATTTAATGGCTGTATTTAATAAACCGTAAAATTACAGACTTTTTTACAGCGTATGTATTCAAATGAATCTGAATTCCCAGCTCTGAATTTTACTGATTTAAAATGAACTGATTCTCTAGAATTAATAAAAAATATGTTTGACTAGTTTTGAACGAGCTAATTCACTAGAACAGGGATGGGCAAACTCGAGGGCCAGTGTCCTGCATAGTTTTGCTTCAACACTTATCAAACACACCTGCCTGTAGCTTTCTAGTGATCTTGAAAACACTGATTACTTTGTTCAGGTGTGTTTGATTTATGTTGGAGCAAAACTCCAGTGACACCAGCCCTCGAGGATCAAGTTTACCCATCCCTGCACTAGAATGAACCAGACTTACTTTTCTGCTCAACTAATTTAATGAACTGATTTACTAAAATGAGTTTGAATTTCCAACACTGCCTATGACTTGTTTGGAATGAACTGATTCACCTGAAGGATTCAGAATTTCTGTTACAAACCCATTTACTAATTAATCGGACTTTGATAGGTTAGAATGAATTAATTTACTATAAAACAAATGACAATTTCCAACGTGACATATGGCAAGTGAACTAATAAAAATGATCCAATTTGCACTTTCCTCTGCTTAATTACAGAATGAACCAATTACTACAATGAAGAGAACTATCTGTTCTTGCCTTTGAGCTGTATAAACAAGGGTCAGCAAACATATAAGCAGAAAATATATCCTCACTTTTATTTATTTATTCATAAATTGTTGTTATTTTAATTTTCAAGTATTTTTTCTCAGATGTGATGCAGTAACATTATGCTATTGTATAACACAAAATCTTTCCAAACTCGGTCAAATGTGACAGTAGCAGGTTACCATGGATACCACAAAATGATTCCCAGTGTGTGAGGAATCCACTTTCCAGGTCTGTACACCGCGTTAGAAATGTGCTGTAAGTATTGATGATGCACATTTTCGAGAGCTTTATGGCTGCGCAGATGCTTCTTATGAGTACAAGTGTATGAGTTGGCTCTCTTCAGCAAATAAACTAAGAAACGTTCAAATGTGCCAGGCCTTTCTGTGTGGCATCCACTGCATTACATAACACACTTTTAAATGGTCTGCTCCTCATATTCTAAATTCCTCCAACTCTCTAGACTAAAATCAACACCAATGACCCAGTTTACAAGCATGGTCTCAAAGTTGAACTAATACATCCTTGTTTACATAATAAAAACATAACTAGAATCCTTAACTCTTTTTGACAATGATGAGCCCTTTCACTAAAACAATCCAGACATGATTAAAGTGAACCAAATCAACTGAACTAATCTGATTAGATTAGGTTAAAACAATTCAATAGAATGAATTATATTTTTCGACACTACAAATATGATTTGTTAATCAGCAGAATGAATGATCATTTCTAACTGTACTTAAAACTAGTTTAAAATGTATTGAATCACTACAAGGAATCAGAATTTTCAACTCTACTTAATACTAGTTTAAAATGTACTGAATCATTAGAGAGAATCAGAATGTCCAACTCTGTAAGACTAGTTTAAAATGTACCGAATCACTAGAATGATTCATAATTTCCAACTCCACATAAGACAAGTTTAAAATGAACGAATCAGAATTTTCAGCTCTTAATAAGACTAGTTTAAAATGCACTGAATCATAAGAGTAAATCAGAATTTCCAACTCTACATAAGACTAGTTTAAAATGTACCAAATCACTAGAACAAATCCAAATTTTCAACTCTACATAAGACTAGTTTAAATTGTTCTGAATCATAAGGGTGACCCAGAATTTCCAACTTTACCTAAAGCATCAAACTCCAGGAGGGCCGCAGCTCTGCACAGCTGATCCAACTAATCAAGGTGTTCAATTCTATAGAGACTATTAAGCAGGTGTGAGATGGTGAAGGTGTGAGCTAAAATATGCAGACCTGTGGCACTCCAGGATCTGAGTCTGAGACCACTGACATATGACTAGTTTAAAATGTACTGAATCATTAGAATGAATCAGAATTTCCAACTCTACATAAGATTATAGTTGAAAGTGTACCGAATTACTAGAATGAATCGGATTTGCTAACTTTACATAAGACTAGTTTAAAATGTAGAATTCCCAACTCAAGACCAGTTTACAAATGTACTGAATCACTAGAATAAATCAGAATTTCAAATATGGTCACCCACCAAGCAATTTTGTGTCTCTAATAGGCATCCAAAATTAGATCAGTCATCAAATAGACAGATTAGACAGTTTAGACAGACTTCAGATGCGTCGTCATTAATTCCTGTCTACTTGATGACTATAGTTGGACTATTCATTCATTTTCTTTTTCGGCTTAGTCCCTTTATTAATCTAGGGTCACCACAGCAGAATGAACCGCCAACTTATCCAGCATTTGTTCTACGCAGCGGATGCCCTTCCAGCCACAACCCATCTCTGGGAAACATCCATACACACTCATTCACACTTATACACTATGGACAATTTAGCTCACCCAATTCACCTATACCACATGTCTTTGGACTTGTGGGGGAAACCAGAGCACCTGGACCACACGACCACGGGGAGAACATGCAAATGCCACACAGAAATGCCAACTGACCCAGCCGAGGCTCGAACCAGTGACCTTCTTGCTGTGAGGCAAACGTGCTACTCACTACGCCACCGTGGCGCCAGAGTTGGACTATTGTTAGACATATTAGATTTTCACTGAATTTTGAATTTTTTCACCCAAATTTAGCCTTGTTTTAGCCAAGATGTCTATATTTGGATGTCTATTAGATTTAAGAATAAATAGATTCATTTGAATTAATTCGATTTTCCAAACGCTATGACTAATTCACAATCCCCAATTCAATGGAATAAAGATTTTCCAATATATAAAATAATCAAAAACCAACTTATAAAAGATTCAAAGGAACCAACTTACTGGAATGAAGCAGATTTTACAACACTAGGACAATCTGAATGAAGCAAAATTTCAGATTTGCTTTTAAGACATTTTAAAATGGACCAATCCACCAGAATGAATCAGACTTTCTTCTAGAAACATGATTAGATAAGAGCGACCAGATTTGCAAATAAATAATTAATAAATTCTCAACTCGGTTTAAAATAATCTGGTTCACTATAACAAATTTGACTTTCCAAAAGTTTCATATAAGACAATTTAAAATGAATCGCCATTGGAAAGAATTCTATAGAAGCTTTCGCTGAGCTTATGCATCCCAGACCTAAACTTATAACCCTTACAAAAAGCTTTCCATACATTTTGGTCACCGCATTGTGGACAAAACACACATTAAGCACACATTAGGCCTGACAGTATGTTATCTCAGCACGATATGCTGTTCTCTAAGGCAGGGCGGAGAGCAATCAGGAAGTTTCAAAGGCTTTGTCTTAGAGAGGATATGTGTGTTTAGGCCAACAACCCTTCATAAAGACATCAGGACACACTCTCGCTGCATCCGGCATGCGGCTCGTGTGTGTCATGATCTCACCGGCTCAGAAAGGCCTCCATACAGACAGATGTAAGGGATATTCTGGGTTAGATGTGTTGACATTGAAGACGGATTATCTCAGTCATGTACATGTGTTTATTGCACGTGATGGATTGTTTTCATGGTGTGGATGTACAGTATGAAGTCAAAACTGAAGACAACTCTGACATGCAAGCAATCGTTTAAAAGCCCTGAGCGTTATGGACTCTTAACTCTCATGTTTATTAAAATTAGAAGGACGCAGAGTATTTTAAGATTATATTACCAGATACTTGAGCTATATTTGTATATGCTGCTGTATACTTTTAGAGCATGTTATGGGTCGTTTGTTTATGATGATTGTTTAGTATTTCATCTGAACGTCCAACTGGATAGTTTTATGGTAATGTTTCTAAAATGTGGTTTCATTAGTTACAGAAAATGAAAGATGCAGTAAACTACATTTTGATTAAATATATATGCACATTGTAAATCAGAGTATTTATAGGATACATATGTAAATGTGTCCCCATTACATTAGAGTCAAGTTTGTTTGTTTTTAATCTGAGAAAAAAAATTAAAAGACAAAACGTAATGACTATCATAAAATTGTATCATTATATAGAAACGGGACCCACTAAAATGTCATCCTAATAGTTAATGTACAAAAATAATGATTTTGTCAAGGATGTTTAGATTTAGAATCGTTTGATGTTTATTCTTTTGTTGTGGTCTTCTCCTACATTCCTACAGTCAAAACCTTCAGTTTTCTTACCCTTAGAAAAACTGACTTATGGCTTGTTTTCAGAAATCTGATGATTTTCGGCATATCTAAAATCCTCTAATTTTACTGTTTACAAAAGACTTGAATTACTAGCCAGTGGACAATTGTATAATAGATGACATTATTGGATATGATGGCATTAGACACATACCATTGTTTTGTCATTGCAAATCTTTAAATTAATGTCAATCAATCAATAAATAAATAAATAAATAAATAAATAAATAAATAAATAAATAAATAAATAAATAAATAAATAAATAAATAAATAAATATATAAAACGTTTGATGACATTAAAAGACTATATTCAAGAATGAAGAGCACCCAAAATGCTACTAAATTGTTGTTTTAAATGTTTATACTTTCCCACTATCTTTTAAAACATTTGAACATTTTGAAGGTTTTAATGATATAAAACTGTATGGTCACTTAAAAATAAATTAAGTTAATAATAATTATTAGGTAATAAATTAAGTCTTGAAGTGGATAGTTGGAAAACAGTGCTATTATTAGGCCCTATGAGAATATAGGCCTGTGCTGTGCAGGTATTATTCAATGACCTGTGCGGATTTGCTCTGAGCTGTCTGGTAAATAGACTTACCTTGAGCTCAACTATTTTCCACCCAGTGCAGGACGTGGCTGTTTAGGGATCTTTGGCTACAAGCCTGTATTGTTGTCAGTTTTGGCTGGTCAGTTTGATTCGTACTTAGAGTATGATCTCACTGCTGAGCAGCAGTATTCATGTATAGGTCAAAATACTCACGGAAAAAGGCCTTCTCATGTTTCTTAGGTGACTTTTATAGTGTTTATATGCTAAAAGTTTTTTTCTATTGCTCTCCCATCCAGCTAACTTTGCCAGCTGTCCTCTATATTGGTGTTCAGGTATGTCAGTCATCGCATTCTCATTTACCCCATACTAATCCATCCTTACTGCTCGTGCCACTGTCATCACGTGGGCGAAAATCGGGAGATACAGGCCCCCTCCCTCAAGGTCATTCTGTTCTCTCTTCATTTCGCTTTCGCACACGCACACACATTTGGATTATTGGGAAGTCACATTCTGTCAGCACTACCTAATTGCTAGTGATTCAAAACAGGCAAAATGCATCATGCCTGCTCAACAGATGCACCACTGTTGTATCTGATATTTTAACGCAAATCACCATGATTTTACTAACCAAATATTAGAATATTTAGATTATTATTGTAAATATTTAAATCAAGTCATTCGAGTGGACCTGACAGTCCTTTAATTCACAATAAACCAACATTATTTGACATTTCATTCTTTTATTCATTCATATATTCTTTTATATTTTATATTGCATTAGTCCCAGTGCATAAACATACACAAATTTAACTTCAATATGATATTCATAATTCTTTTTTACTTATATTGTGACATTTTATTCACTACACTGTAAAAGAAAATTAACATTGTCTGTATTTTGTGGTTCACATAATGCTTATTTACTGTTGTGAATTGCATTTTGGGAGTTTTATCTCTGCTCTGTCGACTTTTGATGTTGAAAATTCAACACTGCGAATTAACAAAGTGACTTTTATTGGCATTTTTTAATAGTTTTAGAAAATATATTGTTTAAGAAATATCATAGAGAGAACTAAGTCTGTAAAATAACAGAAAAGGTACTGGCAATTTGTTACCAGGTTTTTGTACCGTCGTTTACAGCACAAACACAGACAATATATCACTTCAAAATATTAAAAATGTCCACAAGAGTCACTTTTTCAAACTTTTCAACATCAAAAGTTTTTGGAGGAAAGATCAAGATCTCATAAGGCAATCCAAAAGAATAAATGAAGTGAAAATACAAGAACCACCAAATACAGAAAACCAAATATTTTTAAAGTGTACGGTGTAAAAAATAATATGTATGCCAGAATTATATTTTAAGTATCAACTGGGTCATAAAATATCTTATGGGATTGGTCTCTTACAAGTATAGGTAAATTTAATTTAAAACAAAGCTCCTCTATATTATTTTTGTTAAAAGAATATGGACATCTTTACTATTTTATTAAAGAGATCTGTCATAAGTTATGCAACCTCCATTTGTTCCAAACACATTGTTAATTTATCCTGTTCAAATGCCTGCATCCTGGTTAATCCATTAGGAATTATTAGTAGAATATTAAGGCTCCGCTTTGATGTGCTTGACTCCAATTAAACATCAATCTTTGGCTTAAGCCCAAATAAGTCATCAGTGTTCAGGATGCTACCAAGTACACATTGTCCTGGATTGGTGATGCCAGCATCAATCCCAGTGTTTTTAACTCATGATAGCCACGCTGAGAGATTTGGATGACCCTAATCACATTACTGTCTCACATTCACACCGGTCCCCATTCATGAAGCCTAGTCTTGGCCTTGGCTTTGACCTCAGTACTTATTGGGTTACAGATCAGACCGTGCTCCTGCAGACTTCTTTTGGGCTGGATCACAATGTCCCAAGTCTGCGAGTGAATTAAGAAGAGTTCAGTGTTGCCTTGATGTTGGCAAATGTTTAATGCCCTTTTAGAAATCTGACAAAAGCACCTAAGCTGACATATTGTATGCCTTGTGGCATAAATAGTAGAGATAAGGTGCTAGCAATGACAAGGTTGTGGATTCAATCCCTACTGAATAAAAAAATACAAAATATCCGTAAATTAGTAGTTTTCTGTATTTTGTGATTCCTGTTTTATTTTGGTTCCCACGTTTATTTATGCTTTTAAATTGCATTATGCAAGCTTGATCTTTCTTTTTAACTTTGAGAAGTTCAAAAAAGTGGCTTTTATTAACATTTTTTAAAGTTTACAGTGATATATTGTCTAGGTTTGTGTTGTATATTATGGTACAAAAAAACTTGTAATAAACCGACAGCACATTTTCTGATATTTTACAGACTTATTTCTCTATATACTATTTTTTATACCTTACATTATTCAAAACTACTAAAATGTCAATAAAAGTCACTTTGTTAAACAGTAGAGCTGAATTTTCAACATCAAGAGTCGACAGAGCAGAGATCAAGGTCCCATAATGCAATCACAACCGCAAAGAAACAGGAAACAAAATGACAAAATACGGAAACTTTAAAAAGGTGTCCCTTCAACTGAAAGTTGTTTTGAATGAAATGGTCTGCCAATTGCGTAAATGTAAATATGTTGCAGAATCCAGTGTTCTCATTCTTGTTCGTGTTTCATTTTTAGATTGTAAAAGCTCTGAATGTTTCCTATCTAAAAATCAACCGTTGCACCGAGCAATTGGCAAAACCTTCTGTTCCATCTCAGATCATCTTAAGTTTGGTGTTTCACATAGTCAGCAGTTCAGACTGTCTTCTGTGCTTACTTTACTGGAGGTTGTGTTGTTTAAGACACACTGATCTGTACAGATTGCAGCATATAAATTCTGTGATGAATTACCTGTCATTTAGCAGATGCTGTTTACATAGCATATGCTGTGTAAAAATATCATGGACGGTCCTGCACATGAAGCCATTTGAGGCAATGTAGCCTATTTAAAGGCACAATGGTTCTCTCAGGGACTCTCGGGTTCACAGGTCTCAGAGAGGTGTCTGGCTTTTGTGTCACTGGTCAAAACCTTTGACCACTGGAATACCACCCCTCAATTTGCATTTGTTCCATTAATGAATAAATGAATTGTGTGCACTTTTGACACTGCTGTGCCTGCACTCTGGTAATGATGTTTTAATATTTCAAGCTTGGTACAGTATCACAGAAATTGCCGCTAATGCAAAATAGATAACATAGATATATAACGGCGAATAACAACGCAAATGTCTGCCTTTTTTCTTATTTCAAGTCATCATGACAGATTACATGTAATATTCAGTATAAGATTATTGTTATAAAAAATACAATAAAAATGAACATGCAAATGTGTTGTTAAATTATTTAAATATTGAAATTAAATCTGGGCGCCACGGTGGCCGAGTGGTTAGCACGTTCGCCTTACAGCAAGAAGGTCGCTGGTTCGATCCCCGGCTGGGCCAGTTGGCATTTCTGTGTGGAGTTTGCATGTTCTCCCCGTGGTTGCGTGGGTTTCCTCCGGGTGCTCCGGTTTCCCCCACAGTCCAAAGACATGCGGTACAGGTGAATTGGGTAAGCTAAATTGTCCGTAGTGTTTGAGTGTGAATGAGAATGTATGGATGTGTTTCCCAGGGATGGGTTGCGGCTGGAAGGGCATCCGCTGCGTAAAACAAATGCTGGATAAGTTGGCGGTTCATTCCGCTGTGGCGACCCCGGATTGATGAAGGGACTAAGCCGAAAAGAAAATGAATGAATGAATGAATGAAATTAAATCTAAAGAAAATTTGTAAATCATTACATAACATCAACAACATGTGATCCACATTTGTGCAGACAAAATTGACTGAAATGTTAAACAACTTCAAGATTGTATTTTAAACAACTTCAAGATTGAAAAGCTGTATTATAAATATATAAAGCTAAACAATGTCACTGCACATATTTTAAAGAAGGGGTAATTTACACTGTAAAACCCAACAGTCAACTTTAGCAAATAAAATGAGTGTAGTTAACTCAAAATATACAGGAAGTTAATTCTACTCTTTTGAAAAGAGTTTTGAACTCAGTGTTGAGATAATTAGATACCTTATTACTTTAACTTAAATGGTGTAAGTTCACAGTACTCATATAGATTCGTTTTTAACTCAAATGGTTTGTAGCAATCGGTTTCCTTAAACGGTTTGAGTTGTTTTACAGTACTTGGTTTGAGTTCCCTTTATTTATTGGGTATTACTGTGCTCAAATTGCTTTGTTTAATCAAATGAATTAAGTTCACAGTACTCATTATAGGATTAGTTTTTGAACTCAAAAAGTTTGTTGCAATCGGCTTCCTCAAATGGTTCGAGTTACCTTAACTTTTTGACTTTTACAGTGCACAGATTATCAGAATATTATCTGTATCAGTTTTTGTCCTTTCAGCTTGATACCCTATAGGTTAATATCTATTTCTATTTAATGCAAATGCAAAAAGTACATGCTAAGTCTTTCCTTATATATGTAATAAGGAAAAATAATATAGTGACAGGATTTTAGTATCCCTTGGTTATTTTTAGAAAATCTGCAATCTAATAGATTATCTATAAACTATCCAACTTCACAAAAGGGGGGTCCTTGACCTGTAGTGGTAATTCATGTTTTTCATTCTTCTCTCGTGCTTTTTCCATGGCCCATTTTCCACTCGTGAGTTCCAGCAGGCAGGATTAAAGAGAGATTAAAGTCAAAACCTCTGCCTGTGGTCCAATGCTACTGCAAATCTCCTACTGTTGATGATACATGCATCCGTCCTTCATCAAACTATCATCAAACTATATATATATATTTTTTTTGTGAGGAAAACATATAGTCAGGAGGCCCATTTACTCTCACCAGCTTTTTTTTGCACTGATATCGTTTCACGATTACAGTCTAAAAATAAAATGAAAACACTCCCATCGTAATTGTGTGAAAAATAAACACCTGTCCACAGACATGTTTATTTATTTTTTCTGAACAATTGACACAAATATCCACAAAGGTAATCCCTTATTCTTGAGGTCTATACTGTATCATGCGACACCTGTTATTTGTCTCATTTGAGTACCCTATTTGTCATCAAACTAGCAAAGATAAAATCAGACTATTCCTACAATAGCGATTCACATGCATGTTCTTTATTTTTAAAGTGCAAGACACAGTAGGCTTGTAGACTTTAATGGACTAAATGTGTTATGTTGCCTATAAATATTAAGCAATGACTGTTAATTTACTCCACAGATAAATGTCTTAAAGAAGGATATGCATCGTCATACAGGTTTGACTTGTCATGTCACCAGAACTGAACAAATCAAATACTATAGGTATATCCAGTCTTATTTCATTTAAATAAATTTAATAATTTAGTTTAAAAAAATTTAAACTCTTAAAAATAAAGGTTCCAAAATAGAGTGTTCGCAGTTATTGAAAGGAATGAAAGCTCATCAAAGCTTTTTCAATCAACAGTTCTCTAAAGAACATGTTTTATTAGTTTGAAGAACACTTTAGTTTAGTTTTGTGTAAAGTTTCTTACAATATTTAAGGTTCTTCTTTAACAAAGTTAAAGATTGTAAAAGAATGCAAACTATATTATCACAGCTCATTATTTAAAGTGGGATATGTATCTAAAATTCTTAGCATACAGTATGTAAAGCAATATACCACTAACACACCTCAATTGATATAATATCTCTAATCTGGGACTACAAAAGTCATGCAGCATTTAGAGTTATGAACATTTTGTTTATTTGGTAAAAGCACTCAAAAATTATTTGTATAGGTTTTGATGTATCCATGAAGAACCTTTAACATCCATGAAAAATGTCCAAGTCACGTCAGTGTCTTCTGCAAGTTATGATAGGTCATTTTCATTTCAGCCTTTTCGTCTCCCTCCCCCATTTTCTGCATGTTCATGTCATGAGTCATGACCCTTGACTTGCGAGTGCCTAAAATGTGCAGTTTAAAAACACTTAACCATCCATGTCACACCAATGACTGTAAAAAATAGTGTCATACACGTAGAAAACAGAGTTGTCCAGCTTCACCCCTCCTCCTCCTCCCCAGACTGTTTTCCATCCACTTCCTCCCCTCCCCCACCCTTCCTCCCTCTTTTTTGTTCGCATTCTGTCCTGTGTGGTGGTTGCCACCCAACACCGTTTCCAGCGCTCTGATTGGCCGATTTGACATTAGAGGCGGGGTTACCGATGCGGCGCTGACATTTTCTCAGTTCGGCGAGAGATTACGGTGTCAGTAGAAGAGCTTGTGCGAAAGCGGCAGGGGCTCAGGCGTTTAAACTGCTCTTTCTCGAATGAATCCCTGACGTTTCGCCCTAAAAATAAACCTAGAGCACCTCAAGATACAAACTTGATGATTCGTGTCATAAAAGAAAGGACCTGAATCGAAACAAAGAGCTGTTATTTTTTTCTGTCGTGTCGTGGTCTTCCTCCTTCCTCTTTCTTTTGTTTATGTCCTGCAGTGTTCTAACGCAGGGCGGAGGCAACCTGAACGAACGATAGCTTTAATCGAGATAAAGTAATAAGATAGAAGGAAATATTGAGAGGCCAGTTCGTCCTTCTCATCCGTTTACGCATCTGTGGTGTCCAACTGGACCAGGAGTGAGAGTCTAATGCCCCCGGAGGATGAGCCCAGCCATCGAAGGGATGCAGACAGAGCCGCAGGGGTTTTTGGGCAAAGGGGTGCTCCTTGAGCCCTTTGTGCACCAGGTGGGGGGACACTCGTGTGTGCTCCGCTTCGGGGAGCAGACGATATGCAAGCCCCTCATCCCCCGGGAGCACCAGTTTTATAAGAGCCTCCCTGCGGCTATGCGGAAGTTCACCCCGCAATATAGAGGTAAGTAGTACTGTGATGTGTACAAATGTATATTCTTGCCTATTAGAGCTATTCCTTTCTCTTTCACGACTGTCTTTCGCGTGCAATGTGACATGTTTCGGTGTGTTATGGTGTTAAAACCATCATGTTGAATGAGGGCCAGCAGTGCTGCCGTGTTTTTCCCTTTTAATGCTGATTTTCTCATGGGGGCGCTGTTGATGTGCAATTTTTAAAGAGACAACAACATAAAAATTATATTATTTTCTTCCTGTCATGTTGCTCCCAAACCCATATGGCTTTCTTTGTTTTGTGGAACAGAAAAAAAGAGATGCCCTGTCAGTCATGTTTACTTTTTTAATGAAACTGAATAATTTGTGTTCTATAGAAGTAAGAAAGTCATATTTGAATTTATTTAAATATGTTGGTGTACTTATCTGCCTGTGATGGTCCCAATAAGGTAAGTTACAGCAGCTGCTGGCAAGGCTATATATTTTGTCAGGGTTTCATTTGAAGATGAAAAATCCGGAAATAAGCTTGAAAATAAGCAACGATGGAAAATGTTTTTGTTTGAACTTGCTTTCGAGACATCATGGACTGTCTCTCACACACTTGGAATTTCAAGATTTGCTGTCATTCATGAGGATCCATCTTGAAAGACAAGTTCGACTGGCTCAGATTTTTGCTTGTGTCCACCTGTTTCCTCCCCCCTCCTGTTTTTCAAAAAGAAAGAAAAAAAAACACTTTATATACTGCCATGTTTGGATGCACACTGCAGTGTTCAAACCCTTTTACTGCCATGCTTTCCAGTGCATAAGTGTGCAGGACTTCTGTATTTTTATTGGGTGAGGTTGGGGGATGGGTATGATGTCAAAACAGAAGCTTGGGCATAATCTTTGTTGTTGTTTATGGTGTCTTGAGATGCATTTCCCTTTTCAATTTTGTAAATTACTATTAGGGAGATATCATATCGAGTGCATTTACCACCTGTCAGAATTATAATTTTTTTTTATATTATGAACTGTAGATGTAAGTGAGACTTATTTTTTTCTCATTGTGCAGTTGTCTTATAATACAACACAATTTCTTTCTAAAATGTATTTAAAAAGTCTTATTCTCAGTTGTATTTTGAATTTTTAGTCATGCAAAAGAGATATCTAATTTGTGATTGAAACTTCTATGTAGTTCTGCCAATTCTGTTGTATGTTTTGCATATTCTTTGATAAAATACTTGATAACGGCAGACTTATGATTACACAATTCTAAAATATTTCAATTTTTATTGTAATTATTGCTATTCTCTTTCATAAGAGTCTTGGATATGTGATTTTTAGTATTTTTGTACAAAATATGAGTTTTGTATACATCTTTTAAAACATTTTAGACTATTTGGGACAGCAGGTTCATAATGCGTTCTTGTAATTGTCTACATTTTTCTGTCTACATTTTTCTGTAGTTCCCCATGCTTTGGTGCAGTGTTTTATCTGATGCTTTTGGCATTTCCGTTTTTAAATTTGAGTATTGAAGTGATATGATTTTAAATTCGACAATAAATGGTGTTGGTTTAATGGTATCTTTAGTCTCTTGTCTTTTGTTTTTGGGTGGACTTGATACTTGTGTGTTGTTGACTGACTCAACGAAAACATTTCATGTGATTTGCTGTGACAGATTGAGAACTGATGAAGTCACAGCTCCTGTACATCGGCTGCTCTTGTTGTTGTTGTTGTTTCCTAGAATTTTCTCTCTCTTCCCAACCATCAGCTCCCTTTGCTCTCCCACTCTCTCTCTGTCTTCCAAGTATTTCTGTCTTGTTTGTTTGTTATGGATTGTGTGATTCCTATCAGGTTTGGAGCAGCCCGTGCTCTCGGCTCAGTAGCTTTTGTTAAAGACTGGCGAGCTTTTAAGCGCAAAAAAAAAGAGAAGTGGGTAAGAGATGTTAAAGATTTCCCAGACAGTTTACTTTAAGCTCGAAACTCTTGACTGCTTCCTGTTTGCTGATGTGAAGTTATTTTGATTTCACCTCTGACCCCGTTTTTTTTTTGTCTATCTCTTCCGTCTCTGCAGGTGTGGTGTCAGTGAGTTTCGAGGAGGATGAAGAAGGGAATCTTTGTCTTATAGCATACCCTCTGCACAATGAACTTGGGGACTTGGAGAACGTGGACCCCTCGGCCGATCTGGAACCCAATAACAAAATAACGTGGGTCTCCAAGATGTTGCTGGACAATGACAGCTATAGCAAAGAGCGGTCCAGACATGCTCGAAAGGATAAGGACAAGAGGTAAGAGTAATATTTAATTGAGCAGTTGGCCTGTCGTCATGTATAATAAATCTTTTTATTTCTAGCATTTAAAATTAGTACGTTTTTGTGGTGTTGGTCTCTTAAATGCAAACCTTAGCGCACAATAAACAAGCGGAATAAGGGGCTGTTAACATATAATGTCTTTTGCGCATGCAAGTTTGTTATTTCCAAAGGAGGCGGGCTGCTTGTGCATGCAAATATGGAGAACTAAGCGCACCTTGTTGAAAAATATCTCAACTTTTCAGAATGCAGCAAGAGTACCATGAGTAACTAGAACTAACCATTCAGGTTCATACGTTGAATGAAATATACACATTTCAGTAGTGGACTAATTACCTCAGGCAAACACAGAGCACTCAAACACTGCAACTCTCTTAAATTTTAGCCATAAATAAAACTTGTATCAGAGCTGCAGCAATGGTTGAAAATGGTCTGGTTGTCTAGCAATGACAGATGCCATGCGAGCACAATATGTTGGAAATGTGTAAAGGAATCAATGCGCCTTGCATTTTAGATTTGATATGTGAATTGCCCCTAAGACCCCCAAAAGGGATGGTTTTAGTCCATTTCTAAAAAAATTAACTTTAACTTAATATATGAATTCAGGACAAATACATCTAAATAAACCAAAAAACATACACAATTTCACATGTGACAGACAAGGGACAGAATGTTCTTAAGCATAACCGTTTTCTCATCCCAAAGCAAGGTGGCACAGAAACCAAATGTGAAGCGCCATAAATTTTCTAAAATTTGTATTTGCACAATGCGTTTAATGCTGCATAGCATCATTACACTAAATTCCAGTCGGACACAGACCCGCTTTAGGGTATTTTTTTTAAATAGGTTGTGTGTAAACATTTTTTAAAGCCAATCTGAATTTGTGTATGTGATGAAGTGGTTTCACCCCCACCATCGATTTCAAACTCGTCATAGTATGTTTTGTCACAAAGTACACAGTATTTGTTACATCTTATGGTTCCAGCTTCAAAAATGTTGGAAGTAAATCAAAACTAAGTGTATGTTTTTTTTTCTTTCTGTCTGAACGCACCCTTAAATAACATTTTTAATAAATTATTAAACAATACAATATTAAACCACATTGACTTACTAATGTTTTTGTGACGATTCAATTATGAGGCCCTGAAATAAAGCATTGTTTGTCAAAGCTTTTGAAATAGTACTCGTCATTTAGCAGATGCTGCAGGGAACAATGGATTACTAATAAATCATGTACTGTTCCCTATGAATTGAATTCACTTAACTTTATCGCCAAGGCCACACTGCCCCACATCTCATGGATAATACTGGGCTGTGTTCTCCTGTAATAATGGCGCAGCTCAGTACTTGTCTGACTCAATGAGAATGTGACCGATGGTAGTGTTCTTGTCGTCATGAAGAACCGCTAAGCGCACTAACACCCAGAACACCCAGCTGGGCAGAGCAGATGCACTTTCAGCTCCTGGCAGCCGGACTGGTGCAAATGTGTGTTTTGAGCCAATGTTATGTAAGCAGTGTAGCTTTGTGACTTACTGGTGACCTCAGGAACTGACTGGGGAAGGGGTGAAAGGGCAGATAAGAAGCATTTGTTCTTTGTGAAGGATTTAAGATTTTAAGAATCATGTGTAATGGCCTACCTTACAACTTTAAAACAACGAGGAAGTGCACTTTTGCAAGCATGGATGTTGCAATGGAATTAAATGTGTTTGAAGGAATAGTTCAGGCAAAAATAAACTTCTACTCATCACTATCTTATCCTCAAGTTTTTCTGTTGCAAACAAAATAATATATTTTGATGAAGGCCAGTAACCAAACAGTCGATGGTCCCCACTAACTGAAAAAATACCATGGAAGTCAATGGAGACTAGCAATGGTTTGGTTACCTCTATTTTTATTTATTTTTTGTCTTTATGTTTATCAGAAGAAAAATGAATCATACAAGTTTGGAAACAAGTGACCGATTAAATAATAATATATCATTCAGATTAATGTTTCTATACTTTCACCAACCAGTATTTGTAGTGTATCGACACATTCAACCATGATTCTAGGACGTTTAGCTTGTTGCATTAACCTTGTTTGGGTGGTTGCAGTGCTAGGGTGTTTGTTCAGATCCCTAAAAAGCCTGCTGAGTTCATCCGAGCAAGTAGTCTGATCCAGCTAGTAGCCCTAATCTGTCTGTCTGGCTGACCCACCTCTGTCTTCACTCTGCCAGTGTGAAACGTGAGGAGGAGCTGGAATGGCTCAAGCAGGCTGAGGTTTTCTACTACAGCCTGGAGAGGAGCAATGCTGCCGGCCCTCAGCTAAAGCACAACCCGTGGAGCCTCAAGTGCCACCAACAACACCTGCAGAGGATGAAGGAGAACGCAAAACACCGCAATCAATACAGTATCCTTCAATGCTGCCTGTTGCCTGGATAATGTTAAAAATGAAAAAGAATCATCAAATTATCAGAGAAGGAAATTGTCAGTTAGTACTAATATATTAAGCAGCAATGTTTTAAACAGTAATAATAACTAATAACCGTCATAGTTACTTGATAATAAAAACAGTAATAAGTATTAATAAATCTGCATGTTAAGATAAGATCATGTGATACTGAAAACTGGCTTCTTTCTGGTTGCTAAAATTGAGCTTTACCATCACAGAAATAAATAACACTTTGATATAGATTATTTCAATAAAACAATACATTTATCACAACATTACTGCTATCAAGTGAATGCAGCCTATATTGATTGTAGTATTAAAAAGTTATTATTCAGAAATAATGGTTATGTGTGTGTGTGTGTGTGTGTGTGTGTGTATTTAAAAAAATACATAATGCAATACATGATATTATTTAAAAATTATAATAGACAAAAGGGCCTTTATCAATTGCATTTTTAAAATGTGCCTGTTGCACCTAACTGTTAAAAATCACTGTGTGTGTGTGTGTATATATACATGTGTGTAAATTTCTTAGTTTGACGAGTGTGAGTGCTCTGAATCAGATACAGGTTCGGTTCTGGCCCGCTAGAAGAGGTGTGCCAGAGCGCGGTTCGGTTTGGCTTTGGCGCGGTACGCTTGTAGTGTGAGTGCAAAGCGCACCTGAGCACAAAACTGAAGACACGACATCACTTTTAAGGGACAGTTTCATATGGATTTATAAATCATTTTTACTTCTCAATGAACACCAGCTCATTCATTCATTCATTTTCTTTTCGGCTTAGTCCCTTTATTAATCTGGGGTCGCCACAGCGGAATGAACCGCCAATTTATCCAACCTAGGATAATCCTAGGATAGTCCTTTGTTTCAGGCAGTGGATGCCCTTCCAGCTGCAACCCATCACTGGGAAACACCCATACACACTCATTCTCACACACACATACACTACGGACAATTTACCTATATCACGTCTTTGGACTTGAGGGGGAAACCGGTGCACCCGGAGGAAACCCACATGAACACGGAAACTCCACACAGAAATGCCAGCTGACCCAGCCGAGGCTCGAACCAGTGACCTTCTTGCTGTGAGGCGATCGTGCTACCCATTGTGCCACCGTGATGCCCATGAACACAAACTGTCATAGTTTATCAAAGACGCAAACCCTTCGCTGCTTGTCAGCTGCTACTTTCAGCAAATCTCCTATTACCTGCAGTACGATGACTTTCATGAGCATTTATGAGCGTCAAAAGAGGTGGATCTGTTCAGCAAAAGATTTGCCTGTCACAGTATATCAAACGACTTTATACATAATACAAAACAATATACCTAAAGCAATCTCTATTGCATTGAGTAAGAGCGCTTCTCTTCCTGTTAAACTGAGCAGTTGAATCATCGATGGCGTTAGTGTGCTCCGGCTCGGAAGGTAAAATGCAGTGTGAGTGCAGGCCGTCGGGGGAGAGGTGAGGGGGACAAGCAAGCTTCTGCACAGTTTAAGGCAACTGTATCTAGTGTAAGTTCGCCCTAAGCTGATTCCAAATTGAGGCCTATTCATCATGATACAAAAAGGGTTATAATATTGAGAAGAGGTAGAGTCTGTATTTCCTTTAACCCATAATCCCTATCAGAATTCATCCTGCTGGAGAACCTGACATGGCGCTACGCAGTTCCTTGCGTGCTTGATCTGAAGATGGGCACAAGGCAACACGGCGACGATGCCTCTGAGGAGAAGAAGGCCATGCAGATCCGCAAGTGTCAGCAGAGCACATCTGCCAGCATTGGAGTGCGCCTCTGTGGAATGCAGGTTAGCTTGGCTCTTAAACATGAATCCACAAGACAAATACTAGGAAGTCGTTGTATTATTCACTCACTCCTCTTTGCTTTTCTTCCAGGTCTACCATTCAGCCACAGGTCAGCTCATGTTCATGAACAAGTACCACGGCCGTAAGCTGACCCTGACTGGCTTCAAAGAGGCCATCTTTCAGTTCTTCCACGACGGGAGACACCTACGACGTGAACTCTTATCTCCAGTGCTGCGGAGGCTGCGAGACATGCAGGCGGCACTGGAGGCCTGCGAAAGCTACCGTTTTTACTCTAGCTCACTTTTGATAATCTACGACGGAGACCCGCCTCGAACTCGCCACTCTGCTGAGGATGGGCTTTCGGAAGAGGAGGAGGAAGATGATGATGACGATGAGGAAGAGGAGGAGGAGGAGGAGGAAGAAGAGGGAGCTGCATTTGGTTTTCCTCATGGTGCAGGTGCAGCCAGTAGCAGCAGTGGTGCTTGCGGTGGTGGAAGTAGCACCAGTAGCTCTTCGGTAGTGCGACGGATGGCCAGGTCAGACAGCGGGCCAGCCGTAGACGTACGCATGATTGACTTTGCCCACACCACATGTAGGCACTTTGGGGAGGACAGTGTAGTCCACGAGGGCCAGGACAGTGGTTACATTTTTGGACTGGAAAACCTCATTACCATAATTTCCCAACTAGAGGACCACAGTACAGACTAAACCACCGCTTCGTTCAAACCAGCATGGCATTCAAATGGGGAAATGCTTTGTTCTCTTTCTCTTCCTTGTTTATTCAATCCATTATGATGTCCAGCTCAGTAAAATCTCAGAGCTCCACCTGTTCAGTTGTTTTTGGTGTCTGTTTTTGTGTGTGTAGCGGATTAAAGAAGGGTCGAGAGACTAACATTGAGATCGACGACTTCCTCAGTGTTTAGTAGCTTCACTCACTTACCTTATGTTCTGTTACAACATTGACGCCATTGCCCTTTTTGTTCTATTTATTGAGAAAATGGTTATTTACTGATTAAAAAAGGACCTGATTTTGTTCCAGTGCTCACTCCGTGAGAAGGTTCTGGAACTGTTGTTAGCTTCCTAATGCTCCTTGTTGGATGAAGGAACGGTAGGTTGGAATGGAAGACTGTTAAGTGTTACTCTACAGCACTGTCCCCTTGCACCTTTACCCATCGTGAAGAGACAACTATATTCAGATTGTTAGTTGACATAAAGAGACTATAATAAAGCTTTATTTATTTGTCATATTTCCTAAATAAACTAAAAAGAAAAAAACATGAAAAGGTGAATGGAGATTCAAAACTACATTCCATGTTATTAATGTTACAATAATGATATTAATGAATATTATTATTTGACACGTTCAGATACCTCTATCTGTTGTACACGGTTTGTTGGAGGAAAAATAAAACATGTTTGTGTTAAAAGCTGGTCTTGTTCTGTGGTTTTTGTTTTGCATGATGTGTTGAAGAATTAAGATTTTGTGAATTTTAGCAAAATTAAGTTTCTTTAAATAAGAACAAGAGCCTCATCCTTCTTTCCCATAGTAATCTGTGGACTGCACTGGCTAGAGTGGAAATAACAACATCACTCTTCATTATCATGAGTTTTCAGCTTGCTAATGTCTTGCTCTGTGTAAAACATTTAACACAAGGTGTCTTAACCAAGTGGCCTGACCTCTTCCTCTTTACTGACCGTTTGAGAATTCAGACGTCTCGGTTACAAATAGACCTGTATCGCTGTCACACAATGACGCACATGTATGCATTGCATGGCATGCATTAACCAAACACAGAGCTGATTTTTAAAAGCAATGGTTCCAAAACCGTTTTTATGTAGCCACACAAGAACCCTATTGGGTTTTTTGATTTCTTAGTGTGAAAAAAATATTTTTAAAAACATAAATATTAATGATGCAAAGAAACCACAAAAAATGTTTTTTGGAATGAAAAGTTTTCATGGGCGTTAAAGGTTCTTCATGGAACCATCAACACTCATAAAAACAAAGGTTCTTTATTGGCATTTATGTTTCCATGAAACATCTTTAACTCCCACCACACATTTTAATTCTAGAAAACGTTATTTTAGTGAAAAGGTAATTTTTTCCCCAAACTATATGCTAAAATGCTTGTTTGAAAAGCATTTTCTCTATTTTCACATATTTTGGGAATGTCCTGATATTAGAAGTATAAGATATTAGAAGAAAGATATGCAGAGCATTTAATTAAATATCCTAAATATTTCAATTGATTTTAGTTTTGAGGTACTTTATTTGGGTATGCTGTCAATGGATTCCTTGGAAAGAAAAAACAAATATATGTAGAGTCATATATCCTTCAAGTAAAAAAGCTATTACTAGATGCTGGTATAAACCTAATTGACTTTTGCTTCAAATTGAATGAGTACATTACTCCCATTCAACCAGAACTTAAATATTTAATTTTACTGTAAATATTGCTTCCACTTCCCCCTTTTTTTCTGTATGTAGCTTTGGAATAAATGATGTAAGATAATGCAAAGAGATATGTTGTTTTGTTACTGTCATAAAGAGATTCCTCTATGATCCTTGATTAGGGAATTTAAACTGAAAAAGCTGTAAAAGTGACAGATATCTACTGATGCTGTGAATTGTATCTCTTTGCAATAAAAATTTTGATAAAAAAGAAAAACTTTTTTATAAAAGTTTCTTTAGAAAGGAAAAGAAATATTATTTGCCATCTGTTCAAACAAGCACTGTGAAAGCGCAATTTTGGTGGTTTCTAGTAGCAAAAAAAAAAAAAAAAAAAACACTTCAAAATGGAAGTATTGTGTCGGCACCAATAGCCTAGTGGTACTGTATGCTGACATATAGCACCCATGTGCTCATGGTGACCTGAGTTTGATTCCTGGCTCGAGGTCCTTTGCTGATCCTTCCCCTTTCTCTGCTCCCAATGCTTTCCTGTCTGAAATCTCTACTGTCCTATCATAATAAAGGTGGAAACCCTCTAAAAAACAATTCTAAAAAAATGGAAGTATTGTCAAAAATTATAATTATACACACACACATACACACATAGATGTACTTTATTCATGTGATGGCAAATTTAAATGTACAACATAATTTCTCCAGTTGTCAGCATCACATTATCCTTATTATCCTATTATTATATTATTATATTATCCTATAACTGATATTCTAGCTATTAAGTGGAGATGTTTTATTGTATAACATATCTGTGAAAACCATAAAAGGGGATTTTTTTATTCAAAAAGGTTTTTTTGTTGTTGTTTTTTTTTTACATCAAATCAGCATACTAGTAATGATGGGGTCATTTATATTAATTAACTATTCACTATCAACTGGCTTTTATTTATTTACCATTTCATATTAGTATGCCATACAGTCTGTGAATTGTGAATGATGAGCAGCTGGTCCAAAACATAACCACTCCACTGAGGGCTTCAGATGCCAAATAATGGGCTTTATAGGCTTTGAGGACAATGAGGGTTTAATCATTTGCTCTGTTTGCTTGTTTTATTTGCATTATCCCATGTCTCAGTGGTCTGCATTGTCGCAGTGAATATGTGATGTAACAACATGGATGAGGGCCAGTGTGTCTTTATCCATGCTGTGTGGCAGTGTAAATGCTTATGATTTAGCATTATGCGTTTTTCTGTCAGTACAGTTTACCTTCACCCAACACTGATATCACCATGGCAACAGAACGGTACTATATTTTTAGTTCTTGTCTCTGGCACTGGGGATCATGCATTGGCCTACATACGCTAATTACACCTTTTTTAAATGTCATGCAAATATCAAATGAATTCATCCCAGATCTGAAACATATGGGGGATATGTTCATCTTACGTAATTGCTGGTTTCAAGTATGCAGCTGCTCGTTTAGAAAGTAAACATTTGCATGCTCATTATTGGTACTCGACTGTGCTCCGTTTAGTTCAATTCATTCTATTCTACCTTTGTTCTCTCTGTGTTCCTAAGAATAGACCATTGTGAGGGCAAAGCAATGCTCAGTTTCTTTAGTCTTTTTTCTGCAAATTGAGTCATACCTTTTGAGGTCACAATTACGCACACGTTTGTAAATATTTGATAGTCAGTCATTTTACGTTCAACTTTCCTTACCAGTGCAAGACACTTTTATTAATCTCAAATCTCAGAAGTGCTTATAATAATAATAATAATAATAATAATAATAATAATAATAATAATAATGATAATGATAATAATAAAATGAACAATAGAAATTCAAACAATTCAAACAATATTCAAACAATTAGCTGTAATTTTCATATATACAATTTTGATATATATATATACAGTGTATTAGTACACCACTCACCAATCTCTCATTTAAATTAATATTTTCTATGGGATGCTTGACAATATTATATTTGTTCATGTACATTAGATTAGTCAGTACTGAAGCTATCTGGAGCTAATCTAACAAAATAACTTATGCTATGATCCAAAAAACTAGTCAGGCAAATTTATGTTAGGAAAAAATATAAAATTAAAAAATTAAAAAGAGCAAAAATCAAGCGAAACAAAAAAAATACATAAAATTTTGTACTTGCAATTTTATTTATTATTTTTGCTATATTGTTTTTTTTTATTTCAATGTATTTAAATGTATAATTTTTCTATTTTTAAAGATGTTCAGTGTCTTAAATATTATTATAATAAAATATATCCGTTTAATAAATCTGTTTTGTTCAAACAATATTTCAATACTTATATTTACTAAAAAATGGATAAAAATAATCCATTTAAAGAAAACAAATCTAATTAGTTTTCAAATTAAGTTGTGTAATAAAATGAAATGACACAGGAAAGATGTATTGAACACATGAAAGAAGGAGGTATAGAAAGGCAGTGAAAGCCCAGACAGCAGCTGAAATCTCTCTTATTCAGCAACCCTCTGCCCTTCGTCAGTGTAAATTAATATTAGCTGCTTCAATCCAACATCAACATTATCAGGATGATGAAGTTGAAACCAGGGTGGACATTTCAGCAAGACAGTGACTCAAAACACAGCCAAGGAAACTCTCCAAAGGGTTTCAGAGAAAGAAAATCAAGCTGTGGAATGGCCCAGCCAATCACCTGACTTGAATCCAATATAAATTACAAACTAAAGCT
>CAIGQQ010032720.1:367899-389060 GCA_903798035.1 Danio albolineatus | reverse complement strand
TTCTACACCTCCAACATTCCCATCATCCTGCAGTCTGCACTGGTGTCCAACCTTTACGTCATCTCTCAAATGCTCTCCACTCGCTTCAGTGGAAACTTCTTGGTCAACCTTTTGGGCACTTGGTCGGTAAGTGACAGATTTATTTATTTATTTATTTTCTATACACTTAAAGGGGACATATAATGCAAAACTCTTTTTTATAATGGGTTTAAACACAGTTATGTGGTAAAGGCCTGTGAATATAACCAGCTTCTAATGGTTAAAAGTGATTAATTTCTTATAACTAGGCCCACATGGAATCTGTGCGTGCAGATTTCCGCAGATTTTTAGCCCATCATTGATTCTGTTTATTTACTGGAGTAAATGCGTGTAAATTTATATATTTTTTAGTTTTTAAATTAATTTCAGTAATAATATTGACTAATATTATAATATTCATATGAATTATTTGCAATACAGTTTGTAAAGTAATAACTTCTGTCTTTTAGTAGATATTTAATATGAGAGGCTTGCTATGTTTTGCAAATAAGGTGGATCTAATTGGACTTGCATTGTACACATTAAATAAAAGTTAAAAAGGTATTACTTTTTTATTTCATATATTAAGGTTTTAGTTATGATACTCCTAAAATCATTCCGCATGCATCCACAGATTTTTAACAAAAATAGCAAAAAATGTCTGCAGATTCTGTCTGGCTCTACTTATAACCACACTTAAAAACAGTCTGCAGAAAAGCTTCAATATTCTCCCTTTGTACATGCTGACACACAGGCATTTGTAGCTCCTCCCTCTTTTAAAAAGAGCACATCTCATTTGAATTTAAAGTGGTAGTCACTAACAAAAATAGGATCAAAGCCTAAAAGGGGCCGTTTCAGAGAGTTAGAAAACATTATTTGTGGGATATTTTGATCTGAAACTTCACATACACGCTCTAGGGACATCAGAAACTGAATTTACGTCTTCTAAAAAGGGGGATAATGGTTACCCTTAAAGTATGTTTGCCCATAAAGAAAGAAATGGTACTTCAGCTAACAACTTAATTATCAGATCAAATGTGCTCTTTGAAACTATAAATGCAACTATATTTCTTTTTAACAGGATACCTCAACTGGAGGACCAGCTCGTGCTTACCCAGTAGGTGGCCTTTGCTACTACCTTTCACCCCCAGAGTCCTTTGGCACAGTTCTGGAGGATCCAATCCATGCCATTATCTACATCATCTTCATGCTAGGATCTTGTGCCTTCTTCTCAAAGACCTGGATTGAAGTTTCAGGATCATCTGCCAAAGACGTAAGAGCTTTTAATTTACCGTGCTTTCCGTAAAACAAACCACAAACATTTACATTAAAATTTCTGAAAAAAAGAAATGTTGTATTAGTTGCATTTAGTGTATGTAATATTTTATAATTTCATTCAGATGTTACGTAAAACAGTTTAAAATAGTTTTAATTGGTAAAGTTTGCCTTTCTCCACTGCAAAAACTATAGATTTAATTGTATTTAGAAGAGAAGAGGGAATTAAAATAGGAGTAGATATTAAATAGAATTATAGTAGCACTCTATTATAAACCAAGCCTGAATCCAAGGTCTAAAATTAAATCTCATTAGAGAGATATTATAATAACGGTTATTATAATACAAATAATTTAAACGAATTAACTAGTAACTAATAGCTTTTAACAGTTAAATTTATTATATATAAACATGGTTAACCTAGAGCTATATAATATATGGGTGATGTATATGTGTACATGTTACAAATGAAGTCTGTGTATGTGAAATGGTCTTCATATGTATCCTTTGCATTATTTAGGTTGCGAAACAACTAAAAGAGCAGCAGATGGTTATGAGAGGACACCGAGAAACATCTATGGTCCATGAACTGAACAGGTAAAACATGCAGACCACTCAAACATGACTCAATAAGTCAGACACCGATGAACTAAACCATGACATGAATCCTCGTTTAGGTACATCCCCACAGCGGCAGCCTTCGGAGGCCTGTGTATAGGTGGTCTTTCAGTCATGGCAGACTTTCTGGGAGCCATCGGATCAGGAACTGGAATCTTGTTAGCCGTCACCATCATCTACCAGTACTTTGAGATCTTTGTGAAGGAACAGAGCGAAGTGGGCAGTGTGGGAGCTCTGCTGTTCTAGAACCGCCTTCTGACTGACTGAATTTAAGTTTAATCATTTCTTTTATATGTTTTTTGTTTTATTAAACGCACAAATTCAATGTTCTGCATCAAGGACGTTCTCCCACTGTGCATCCGATCCTGATCTGTACCGACTCTCTTCACACCAGAGCTGCAGACTGAAATGCATTTCGTTTTCTTGGGAAGGGGGGGGAGTACGGCAGCTTGATATCTCAGTGTTAGGCATGGGGATGTAACCCTCCTTATTTTCCACAGTCTTCATTATCCAAGAAAGGATCTATCGATTGTGTTTTTGATTTCAGGTAATTTCAATATTGCGAAAGAGAACAAACATCCATATTTTGGATCATTTGGACATCAGCTTGTCTTGGTGTGTGTGTGATGACGCAAGTGCAATGATATACCATGGTAACAGTCGATCTGGTGTAAATAAAAATGATTTTTATGGCGTATGCATGGAGAAGTGCACATTTGCTTGCATTTTTGTGTGGGCTGAGTGTATAAAACATTGGATTGGCTGTTAAAGTTCACCCTCTTGGCATTGGATTTGAATTTTTGCCATTTATATTTATGTTTGTTGTTTTTGTCTCATGTCTACAAGCTATTATGAAATGGTTCTGTGCATTTTCGGTCACACTACTTTAGTGTTTATCGCACCTTTTTATTTTGCTGTGGTTTCATTCAGTGGACCAAATGCTGCAGAAACTGCCTGGTAATGATTATGCCTTGTGTTGATAAGAGAGGATGTGGTTTGTAGAAGAAGAAAGTTTGTGTGTTTTCTCAAACATCACAGTATTAAAATGTGCTGCGGATACATTTGGAGATTTGTTCTTTGTACTTTTTGAGCACAATTTTAATATTGTTTAATGTTGTTTGAAGGTAAAAGACTGTTACTTTAGTCTTTAGAATGAAATCCTCACAATTGCCACATTCAATGAATAAAAAAAAAAAAAAAAGTCCATCAAGTTGTCAACAGTTTCTTCCTTAAAGATATTTTATTTTAAGTATCTTTATAAATTTACAGTGGATGGATGGATGGATATGGATAGATGCATGGATATAGATAGATGTATGCATGGAGATGGAAAGCTACATGCAAGGAGATAGATAGACTCCTAGAGAGAGAGAGAGCACCAAAGAAGCAATTGATCTAACTTCAAAGTCATCGGTTTTCTTGATGCATGATATATTTTGAGTAAAATTCTATTTGTTTTATTTTATAAATGACTGATAACGTGTCTTCAATATAGCAAGAACCAGAATAACTTTCTATTTGGCCAATGTTGGTAGTTTTTTATAAATACTTGAAAATCTGTCAAATAAATTATGCTAAAATAGGTTTAAGTACTTTAGAATAGTTTCGAAACTAAAATTGAAACTTTAATAATCTTTCCATTATATTTACACACAACTACATTTTATTTTATGTAGGAACTTTCATTATGAAAATGTTACTCTAATGACTTTTATTTTGAAAATCTGCTCGCTTCTTGGTCATTCGTCTTCACTTCAGTAGTGGCTCTATGGTGTCGCATCCTGATTCGAGGCGTTATCGGTCTTCGCACAGATAAACCGTCATTTGAATACGAGAGCAGGTACAATAAATGCATTATGATAAAGTCTCGGTTGTTTCAACCGGGAGCGTCAAAAATACAGCGTTTGTTCAGTGTGTATATGACAATGAATCATGCATCACCACCCCTAAAGAGAAGGTGTTAGCAACATGCTAAGCTGGACCCGTCATTATAACGAGTGGATTAAAATGATGGAAAGCACCTGCTTGATATGTTTGTTTTGAATGATAAAACAGACAGAGGTTATATATAGAGATTGACAAGTACGCTAGTAACAATTATACAGTGCTTGATAAAACGATAAGTGAATGCTCACAAAGCTTCCGTATGCTGCAAGCAGCTTTAACACATTTAACCTTCATAAGCACGTGAAAGATTCGACTTCTAGAATGTTTTGATAATGTAAGGATTACCGCTTAATATGTATCTATGGAAAACATAAGATATTATTTGGAAGTTGATTCTTTGGGGTTATTAGGTATGGGTTTGAGAAAGTATATTTAATAAATTCTATTAAGATCTAATAACATTAAGCTATTTTCACAGTTGCAATTTTATGCGCTGACAATTTATTTATTGTGGTAAAGTTGGTTTTATATTCACACATTCAGACATTCTCCTTAATAATATAATTTCAGAAAAATATTCATTGCATATTTTAAATTGTTAAAATTATTTTAGCAGTCAATGACTGTCAAAGTATTTTGTTCGCAGTAAATTAAATAGTGCTAATGTTGCTTTGCAGTAAATTAAATAGTGCTAATGTTGCTTTGAAGTCATACTTGCATGTGATTTCAGTCCAAAGATTCAAAGTACCATGGTAAACAACACAGGGAGCTGTCACTGAACGAATGTTAATATAAATCCAACATTACCTCAATAATTTATTTTACATTTAGAAGAAATATCATCAGTAGCTTGGAGAGATTGTCCTTTACTCAAACTATGAATGATAAATCCTGTTAATTGTGTCTTCATTTTGTTCAAAGCTCACAATGAATGATCAGGATTCATTTTAATATCAAATCCAGGAGATTATTAGATTAAAACCTGTTGTTTTTATGTTAATATAAAATCCAGGAGATTATTAGATTAAAACCTGTTGTTTCTATGTTTCAGGGTGGTGATTTTCCATCAACATCACTTCCTAGAAGCATGGCTGAGCCCGAGCTCCTCCTGGACTCCAACATTCGTCTTTGGGTTGTGTTGCCAATTGTATTTATTACCTTTCTCGTTGGCGTGATCCGCCATTATGTCTCAATTCTTTTGCAAAGTGACAAGAAGCTCACATTAGAGCAGGTTTCAGACAGGTAACTTTCATCATCGGTCCAGTTATTTTCTGCAACTCACAAAAATATTACAAACAATAACTATTTTTAATGTTCTCTACACAGCCAGGTGCTTATCAGGAGCAGAGTTTTACGAGAAAATGGCAAATACATCCCTAAACAAGTGAGCCTAACTTTTTTTTCTGTATTTTGCTTGAGATGGGATTTAAGTAGAAAATCTGATTTGTTTTATTTTGCTAAAATAGTCTTTCTTGATGAGAAAATTCTACTTCAATAACCAAGAAGATGGGTTTTTTAAGAAGACTAAAAGAAAGGTGGTCCCACCGTCTCCAATGACTGGTGAGTTTTCTTGAAAATGATACACTGGGTCAAAGATTTGGCTTTTATGCATAAGATGAGAAGCATATGAAGATGAAATGAGAGCAAAAATGACAAGATGACGTGACGGAGATTAATGTTTTTTACTCCATTAGATCCGAGCATGTTGACTGACATGATGAAAGGCAATGTGACAAATGTCCTGCCTATGATCCTCATTGGTGGTTGGATCAACTGGACCTTCTCTGGGTTTGTTACAAGTAAGACATACAATATCCCACAGTAAAATATGGCTCGTTGAGGTATATTTTTTACAGAACTTGCCTTGACACGTTTCTAATTCTTGCTTTCTCCCCGAAGCAAAAGTACCGTTCCCTCTCACGCTCCGCTTCAAGCCAATGCTGCAGCAGGGAATTGAGTTGCTCTCTTTAGATGCCTCCTGGTTAGTGCTCTTTCACCCTTGAGTGTCTTTCACTTTCCTTTTTACATAAACCTGTGTCTTTTAATAATCTGCTGTATTCATCCACAGGGTGAGTTCAGCATCTTGGTATTTCCTGAATGTCTTTGGTCTCAGGAGTATGTATTCCCTGATTCTTGGACAAGATAATGGTAAATATAAGTTGTATAATAATATAATTTACTTTTTTATCTAAAAAATGGCTGATTTATTTAGAAGCTTAAACAAATATGACTTTGTTTATTATTTGAAAACTTTTAAATATGTTTATTTAATTAATATCGGACAGTATCAATAGCTATTGCCTCCAAATTTAGTTTTGAAGTGACAGTTCAAACACAAAAACACTCATTTACTCATATCAACCCTTACACTGTCAGATTTGATTAAAATATATGCTTATGTGCCTCCTATTTGGCTTTTTCAAACATTCAAATGTAGTGTGTAATATAGTTGTTTATGAATGTAAATCGAATCGAGGAATCGAAGTAATCAAGCTTGGGTTGCCGTGAGCACCATGGTGCTATATGTTGGTGAACTTAACCACTAGGCTGTTGGCTCTGACCAGATTATTTATTATACCCTGTTGAAAATGTCCATTTTTGGGTCAGAGTGAATTGGAGCCATTTTTGTGCCTGTGCCTTTAAATGAAAATGAGCTGGTTCTCCCCACCCACTCTTTGTTGTTTGCAGTGCAGTTTGATCACAGAGAGTTGGAACAGATCTTTTAATCCCATTTTCCTTGCAAAATCTGTCTCGTGGATGTTAATATGCGCCTGTGAATCAATATTTGTGGGTGGGGAAAACTGCACCGCTATGTCCCGTTGTGGTGGGCCTCAACATTGCTACAATATAAATTCTATTTTACCGTCAAATTTTTTTAAAAGAGACTTGTTGTATTTATAGTACTCCAAGATGACAGTGGACACACTATTCCTGCATGCAGTTGTCCAAACAGCTCCCAAAAGTTGACTTTGTTTGATAGGTGCCCCTTTAAAGAGTGTTTGATTTCAGACATATGCTGTAAGTGGTAGACCAATCACAACTGACTAAATCTGACCAATCACAACTGACTACACATTCTGACTAATCAGAACAGAGCAGGCTCTTTGAAAGAAGAGATTTTTAGAGACAGAAGCTGCGTCCCAAATGACACACTGTACACTATGCACTTATGCACTATGTACTTATGCACTTACACACTCAAAAGTATAGTATATGTATGTAGTGCTGTCCCAAATGGAACACTAATGGCTTTTTTACTAAGCGGAAGTTCAAACCGTTTCCCTGATGACGTTTGACGGTTGCCAAATTAGAGAAATAAATGACCAAAATTCCAAATAATACCTGGCATGAGGATAACCGCATTCACCATCGGCAGGCGCTATAATCACTCGAGTAGGAGAATTTTGCTTTCACAGTCCAAAATAAATAAAGTTATCCAACATGTGCGCCCGATAGCTCCGCCTCTTCCGTTACGTGCACAAAGCTCCGGTCGTTGAGTGCGTGAAGTGTCCATCATTACACACTTCCTGTTACCGGTGGTATGAGTGCATCATCCGGGTAATTAAAGTGCACTTATTATTGTTAGAGTTTTCAGTGTGAATGCACTTATTACAATATTTATACTAAAAAATGGCGTAGAAAAGTGCACAAGTATGCGATTTGGGACGCAGCTAGACAGTTGAGATATATCACCCTCCAAAGGGCAAAGTCATTTTAGACTCTGTGAGGTCATTCTGCAAATGTCTATTAGAAGAAAATTGCAGTTTTTTTTTTATATATGAGGAGAGTAAACCTATTGTTTGAAACCTTTATTATAGTATAATAGCATAATAATATTAATAACCGTAATTTTGGATTTAGGATGACATGAATGGATGGATGGAGTAAATGATTAAAGGCACATGATTTATTTATTCATTCATTCTCCTTCAGCTTAGTTTTATCACAGGTCACCATAGCGGAATGAACCACCAACTATTCCAGCAAATGTTTTATGTAGAGTATGCCCTTCCAGCCACAACCCACTACTGGGAAACACCCATACACACTCATACACATTCATACACTACTGCCAATTTTGTTTACCCATTTCACCTATAACGTGCATGTCTTTGAACTGTGGGGGAAACCAGAGCACCTGGAGGAAACCCACGCCAACACTGGGAGAACATGCAAACCCCACACAAATGCCAACTGGCCCAACCAGGACTCGAACCAGCGACCTGCTTGCTGTGAGGCGACAGTGCTAACCACTGAGCCACCGTGCTGCCTCCAGGGACTTCATATTTTAGGATTAACTATTCTTTAACTTTAGAATCATGTGTATTTTCATGTTGTATTTGTATTGTTTTTGGCTCCTTAAGTAAAGTCTGCATGCAATTAATTTTCTGACATTTGCAACAGGTGCAGATCAGTCGCGCATAATGCAGGAACAGATGAGTGGTGCTGCAATGGCAATGCCAGCCGACACAAACAAAGCATTTAAGGTATTACAAATTATTTGCTGTATTCAAGTCTTATTAGTTTTTCTTTTTTGAGACTGCAAACTAAGTAGGCTTTATCTCCTTAGTTTATGTTAATATTCTGTACTGTCCGTTTTTTGTAGGCTGAATGGGAGGCGCTGGAGTTGACTGATCACCAATGGGCTTTAGAGAATGTTGAGGAGGATCTAATGAGTAAGGACTTGGATTTGTCTGGGATGTTCAGCAAAGACTTGCCAACAGGCATCTTCTAAGTGCCTGTCCACTACTGAGAGGTTTTGGCAGACCTCACTGAATTAAAAAGAGTGAACTGTCGGACTGTTTTTGGGAGTGACCGTACGCTCCCATTCAGAGTTTTCTTTCTAGAAAGTGTCATAAACATCATTGCAGACATATCACATTTTGTGTCATATGCATGCACCGTTCCCTCCACTGCTGATTTTTCGCTCAGACCTTGAGCATTATAGTGCGATCATGCTTAGAGCTTTATGGATTTTGTTTTGCGACTACGTTTCTACAACCGACAGATTACAGTAAAAACCACAGGGTAGCTGTTTTTTTTTGAAAAACATTCCTCCATTAAAATTGCTGTTTTCTTTATCTTTGTTAAACTTTTTACAAATTATTTTTAGTTTTTTTAATAGCCCCTTTCTTGGTCTTATTTTACTAGGACTGTGTGATTGTTTGGACCAAACAGACAAAAAGGAAGTTTTAGGAAGGTTTAAAATGGAGCAGTCCATAATTTACTTTCAGTTTCATAAATAGTTTTTTCTAAATTGAATAGAATTTTAGATGCTTTATGGTGCCAATAACACACCATGCACTGAATATATTGTGATAAAAACAAGCAATTTGCAAACAATTAAGGTCATTGATTGAATTTTCCTCATTAGATTAATATTTATTGAGTTGTTAGCATGTAGTATATATATATTTTTGACTTTTATTAAACATCTTTGTTTTTTAAATAATTTTTTTGCACAACCTTTACTGGATGTGCACATTTTTAATACAAAAACAGTCATGTTCTGTTTTCTGTATTCATTTTTCAATTAGTTTTTTTACCACTGTTGAATTTTTCAGTTTGTCAGTATGTGCAGATTTATTGGTTCCAAGGAAAAATTTAATCTTCATAAATTCCAGCAAAATGTTATGATTTGCGCAGCCGCTTTGAAGACTTCACCTGGGGCATGTAACATAAAGCTGGATTAGATGTCTAGCCAGTCAAGTTTTAGTTTAGATTGCACCAGTCTTGACTGTTAGGTGACATGAAGGCAACTCATCTTTAATCACTCTTTGTTGCCATGGTAATTAGATGGTGGCTCAGTAGTTAGCACTGAAGATCGCTGATTTGAGTCCCACCTGGGCCAGTTGGCATTTTTGTGTAGAGCCTGTTTCCTCTGAAAGACATGGGCTATAGATGAATTACGCTAAATTGGCCTTAGTGTGTGTGTGTGTGTGTTTTCCAGTACTGGGGTGCGGTTGGAAGGGCGTCTGCTGTGTAAAATATGCTGGAATAGTCGGTGATTCATTTTGCTTTGGCGGCCCCTGATGAATAAGGGAAAATGAGTGAATGAATGAGCTGTTTTGCCTCCGTGATACCTAAAAAAACACAGAATTGGTGCAAACTAATCTGGCTTCATGTACAGGCCACTGATCTTACCTGGAGTGGCTTGTTGCAAAATATCTACACAACAATATAGTTCTGATTCTGCTAAAATATTAATAATTTATATTAAAGAAAATTAAAATGCTCATTGTTTTGACATTTGAATAAAATGCTATTTAGCAAAACCAGTACTGTTTTGTAAACATGTCAATAAAACCATCATGCAACATATTTCTGGTATTTGTTGATTCAGTTATGTTTGATTCAAGAATGAATCCTTCAGACAGGGTTCTATTTAAAACTTAATTTAATAGAAAATAGGTCCTATTAATCGTTTTAGTAGCTACCTCACAGGAATAAAGTGAGGTGTCATGATATTGGACACCAAACTACAGTTCATCATAGACATTTTGTTTTATTTTTTTCAACTCTGGAATGGTACAAATGATTGTAAAGGTTTACAACACTTACTGAGCATCCACGCAAAACCTAGCAAAATAAGTAACAAAATTATCCTGAAAAGTGTCACACTTTTGCAGACTTGCAGTCAAAAACAATGAAAGTTACAGTTGAATTTTATTTAGATTTTTTACAGCTGTAGTGAAAAAATCCTTTTTTTAAAAAATGTAGAAAAAAAACATTTTGGTGAGCGTTTCATATCAATGGGTTAAACGTCACACGTCTTCAGGATTTACGAAAATGTAAATAAATTTCTGGTCGTGTTCAAACAAGTAAACGGGCAGCAAATGGACAATAAGAACTACTTGAACACAGGCCTAAATTACAGTTTAAATGCAGAACATGTAACGAGATTAAACCAAAATATAGTACATTTATTTTAGTTAAGGAAAAAGGGTTTATTTACCGCCGTATCAGAGGGTTCAGTTTGTTTCATTTATCAGCCTCTCCCAGATTGCATGTAGCGGCTAGTCGAGCTCCAGTATGCGCGCTCCTTAAGCGCTGCGCGTCCCCGGTATACTTCAGCAGCGCGCTCGCGGTCACTGCGGGTTCACTCGCTGCACGATGGCGGAGGGAGGCGGACCCGAGTCGGGTAACGCTTCGGACCCTGACGAGAAGCCGGTGATCACACAGACACCAGTACCGTCCACCGAGAGTCAAAAGCAGAGCATTGGGACACTGCTAAAAACGCTACTTCGAAAGGGGGACGAGTGGTAAGAGGTCTTTTTAAATAAAGCCGTAGTCATGGCACGCTTGTCGGCATCAGCTCAGGCCTACCGACGGAGACGCCGGCTGCCGGAAATCCCTTCACGTCTCCGGCTGTGGACAGCCACATGTTCCGCTAACACCCAGAAACATGATACTCCGCATTACCATCTGGGCAGTATGGAAGAACAGTGTGCGGTTTATTATTATTAGCATTTAACAATTTATGTCGGTTAGAATACGATGAAGATGTCTTGTAGCTAGTTAGCACAGGTTAACAAACCTTAGCTTTCCATTTCTCCCCAATCATCACTGTATTTCCACCGTAAATGTCTATTTAATGCCAAAATAAGTTGTTTTAGGCCCGCTAGTAGCTGAAGAGTTGGTAAATAAACTCAAGCACCCCGTTGTCGGTTATCAGTTTTTTGATAAGCTAACGTTACTTGGCAAAGGCATGTAAGGCACTTCATTAGCCGAGGCTAGTTAGCCAGGCTAGTTTGCGTTTCGTTGACGGGTTAAGTGGTAATTTCTGTCAGACGTCAAACTTATTTTAGGGGAACTGACAAACTAGATTAAAATAAAAGTCAGACTCCTCCTTTTGAAGTTGTAGAAAGAAGTGTAAGCTACATAAACAAGTATTGCAGGCAGTGCTTTGTCATGGCCACTGGATAACACCCAGTCACTCGAAATGTTAGGCAGCAGAAGAGTTTCTAGCACCTATAAGACATGCACATACACATATTTTAAACTGATTTAGACTGAAGGTCAAAAAAGTAAATAAATTATCTCGTAAATATTTGTAAGCTATTTTTTGGTCTCTGTATGGCATTTTTGGGAAAATAATTTGAGAAGTAGTGACTGCTTTACTCAGCTTCATAAGGTTTTTTTTTTTGTTCAGTTTTTTGTTCAGTTTTATGCGTTTACAAATCAGCATTTTGAATTAAAGGAATAGTTTATCAAAAATGACAGCTGCTGCTACTTTCAATGCGTTTTATTTCGCTAAAATGAATGTAAACAACTGAGTTGTACATGTGCCAACCATGAGTGAATTTTCACTTTTGGTTTTCCAGTCAGTTAATTTACATTTTTGACATTTTTTTTTTTAATCAAAGTGCAATGTCTGTCTCTTGGCAGAGGGAGTCAAGTGCTAACAAGATTATGTAGTGGAACAAGTTCCTACTTTAGATGAGATTAAGAAAGGCATCCTTATTGACTGTTCTAAATTGGTAGGTGTGTAATGTAACTAAATAGAAACTTGCTTTGCAGACTATTTAGGTCTCGTAATTTAGAAGAGAAACACATTAATTGTCTGTTCTCTCTGACTCTTCACTGATCTCCACCTATTGTTTCGTTTGTTTAGGTATTTGATTGACAGCCGGTGGTTCAAACAGTGGAAGAAATATGTTGGCTTTGACAGTTGGGATTTGTACAATGTTGGAGAGCACAATCTCTACCCGGGACCCATTGACAACTCTGGCCTCTTTTCAGGTAGTGAATGTTGAGTGTTGTTTTGCCACATTCTTACAGATGGATGTTGTAAAGAAAAATTGGTGTGTTTTGCCACCAGTAAAATGTAAAAAAAAAAAAAAAAAAAAATGAAATAAATAAAATTGTAATTTATTTATTTATTAAGTTTTTTTTCTTTCTCCATTAAACACAAACTGTTTGGATCAAGTCTTTTCATTTATATATTTTGTAATGATTAGCTTGTGAATTAAAGTTAAATTGACTCACTCAGTGATCAAGTCGCAATGTTTCAGCCTTAACAGCTCACTGGAGAGGAAGATTATCACAGAATACCTGCTTTATTAATTGAAATTTTAGTCCAAAACTGTTGTGACGTGAAATCAGAGCCTACAATTAACTCGTCGAGCGCCAATTGTGAGAATGTAGCATTATCAAGTATATTATTATTTATTATTATGTGATAAATATAAAAGCTTTAATTCTTTTATGGCCACGTGTTTTGAAGTCATTGGCAAATGTGGTACAATGCAAACTTTGGTTGGTAAATTATTAAATGAGCTTACTTTTTTATTGATGCTTTGCACCCTTTTTAAGTTAAAAAGCTCAATCCCCTATTGACTTCCATAAAAAAACATGCCATTTTAAAAAATGTCTAATGATCTGAAATTTAGCATAGAATGGGTAATAATGTTTGATTATGTATATTAGTGTTAAAAGGCTTATGCGTGTTATTTTTTTAATATATTATAATTTCCCCCTTTTTCTTTGATTCTTTATTATAGATCGCAAGTCCCAGTCACTGAAAGAACATCTCATAGATGAGTTAGACTATGTTTTAGTGCCTACTGAGGCCTGGAATAAGCTGGTCAGTTGGTATGGCTCTCTGGGAAGTCAGAAGCCCATCATCAGAAAGGTTGGCATTCTTTTCTCATTTGTTGTTGTGTGATTACAGTAGAATGTTTAGGGCTCATAGAGCATCACAGACTTCAGTGTTGAAATAATTACAAATTTTGGCGAGATATATGTGATTTTAAAGTCTTTTCTTAATGCATCTCAGTGAATATTTACATTTTGTATGTACATTTACTTTTTGTTTATACATTTAAATTTACATATGTTTACATTTACAAATATGTTTCCAGGTTGTTGAACATGGGATGTTTGTTAAACACTGTAAGGTTGAAGTGTATTTGCTTGAGTTGAACCTGTGTGAAAATGACAACATGGACAAAGTTGTCACTCGCCATTTCAGCAAAGCAGACACTATAGGTATGCCACTTGCATAATAAGCCTTTCATTAAATAAAGGTTTTTCTCTTCACTCAATAATAGTTTTTATCATTGATTTATTTTCATTACCACCGATAAAAATCTTGAGACCAATGAATAAATACTGTTCGTTCATTTGTCTCTTTACAAGCACAACTACTGCATGTGTTTTGCCTTTGAGTTGAAATTCAAAATTGCTGTAATAAATTGTGCCACTTAAACATTGTCTTTTTTCCCTTTTAATATTTTTTTCTAGATACTATTGAAAAGGAAATGAGGTCTTTATTTGACATCCCATCTGAAAAGGAAACTCGTCTTTGGAATAAATATATGAGTAACACCTATGAACAACTTAACAAGCTTGACAGCACCGTACAGGACGCAGGGCTTTTTCAGGGCCAGGTAAACCATACTAGCTTTCCTGTTATGTTTGGTTTATAAGGTTTTATAAGCTCACATACGTACTCTCATCCTACTTTTTAGGTACTCGTTATAGAGAAGAAGAATGATGATGGCACATGGCCCAGACAGAGCTGTCATTCAAAGTATGTCCATGCACTTCATTTCTTTTGTTAAAGGTGCAGTAGGTGATCTGCCAGAATGCTAGCATTAGCATAATAGCTTAGAAATTTTACGACCATCCCCTGCCGTCCAAAGCCACGCCTCCTTAAGTCATGAACATGCACTGATGAGATATAACACTGACGCCTGAGCCCGAAACTGAAGAGGAGACGTGACTTTTACGGGACTGTTTCATTTGGATTTATTAATCATTCTTACTGTTTAATGAACACAAACTGTCATAGATTATAAAGACGCAAACCCCTCTGTGCATGACAGCTGCACCTTCAGCAAACCTTCTAATTCCTACAGCACGAGGACTTTATGATCATCAAAAGTGGCTGATCTGTTCGGCGAAATATTTGGCTGTGTCACTTCATATCAAACGACTAAAAGAAAAGACTAAAGAAATGTCCACTGTGCTGAGCAAGAGCACTTCTCTTAAACTGAACAGTGCATCATTGATGATGTAATCGTGCTCAGGCCCAAATGTAATGTGAGTGCGGGCCGTCGGGGTAGACGGGAGGGGGACAAGCGTGCTTCGACCCGGTTCAAGGCAACCGTACATAATGTGAGTATGCCCTCAATCGGCACAACAAAAAATGTTTCTGAAGACAATCACCTACTGCAACTTTAAGCATATAAGATTCACTTCAAGTGGTGAAACCTGAAATTAATTCCATTTTAAGCTTATGCCATTTGTTCCAGCTTTCTTTTGAATTACGTTTTAAAAAAAATTTTTGTAACATAAACAAGTTATTTGATTTATGCCTAGGTCCAGTACTTCAACCTCTCGGAGTTATACAACCTCCCCAAAGCCTTCTTCAAACTCATCTGCCACCATATCCTCCACAATTACCAATGGAGATAGCAATAGCAATTCTGGCTACATGCTGAACAACAGTACTTCTGGTAACAGGTTAGCTTGAGCATTCAATCACATCAAACAATATTAAATTACTCCACAGACAAACTAGTTTAGTTCTTTATTGGGCAAGTTTATAAAGGGAACTGAAACAAGGTTTCAGTTCAAGGTCAGGCTTCCTATGGTCAGCGTTTGGTTGACCACTTTTGTTGTCTAAATTGGTATAAAATGTGGTGTTAAAGGGATTATATTATTTTAACTGTTATTAACTTTTTTTATAACATAATGCATGAGGAGGAAAAATATCTGCAGTGCAGTCATGTGCCAAATGTTGAGTTATCAATAAGCATCAAGATTTTTAAGTTTTCTTCAGGATTCTACATGTCACAATATACCTAAATAGAAAATAAAAAGTTTGTGACAGCTAGATATTTGGTGTCAATCGCATGTCTTAATGTCTAATATATGCTGTTGCGAGATCTAATATACTGTTAAATACAATGTACTAATATATACAAATACTATCTTCCTTGTAATCTGTTTGCTTCAGCAGACATATCCATCTATATTTGCTCTTGTGTTTTTGTTTTGATAGTTGAAGTAACTCTTCAGAATGTTTGATGACTGACTTTAGTCTGTGTGCCCAGAAAAGTGCATAATAAAAGCATTTTAACTGATGTTTCACTAACTCACCATACATTTTGCAGATTGGGAAGCTACAACTCGTACAGCTCATCCTACAGTTACAGAGAATCTGCTGCTCAGCCGGGCCTCTGCGGTCTGAGCAACTTGGGCAACACCTGCTTTATGAACTCTGCCCTCCAGGTATACAAAGATGTTCACTTAAACAGGTTGTCAAAAGCATAGAACAGTTTCATGGCCCACTTGGTGTAGCTCTTGCTGTTAGCTAACTGGATCATACTAGCCAACCAAACTCCCATTCCATGATCTTTATGCTAATGTCCTTCTCGTTCTAATTGACTCGCCAATTCAGTGCCTGAGCAACACCCCCCCTCTGACGGAATATTTCTTGGAGGATCGATATGAAGCTGAGATCAACCGGGAAAATCCATTAGGGATGAGAGGAGAGATTGCGGAGGCCTATGCGGATCTGGTCAAACAGATGTGGCTTAGTCGGAGCAGTTATGTGGCTCCACGCACTTTTAAAGTGAGTGAGAAGTCACTATGAAAGTCGCCTGATGTTTTCAACACTTGCTTTCGTTATGGATACTTAAATGCGTCTTCTCACTTTGTTCAGACCCAGGTGGGTCGGTTTGCCCCGCAGTTCTCAGGATACCAGCAACAAGACTCTCAGGAGCTGCTGGCCTTTCTGTTGGACGGCCTGCATGAAGACCTTAACCGTGTCAAGAAGAAGCCTTACCTGGCCCTGAGAGATGCTGAGGGACGACCTGATGAGGTAAAACTTACATCAAGTACATGATTAGCTGAAACATTTAACAACCTGACAAAAGCAATCACTAATGTAGCACTCTTCCAAAAGTGTTCATTATCCATTTTTAACATGTGGTCTTCAAGTTTTAAAGCGAAGAATGTTGGTCATCGTCTTTCATCTGTCTGTAGATTGTAGCCAAGGAAGCATGGGCGAATCACCGGTTGCGGAATGATTCCATAATCGTGGACATTTTCCATGGCTTGTTTAAATCCACCCTCGTCTGCCCCGAATGCTCCAAAGTTTCCGTTACCTTCGACCCCTTCTGCTACCTCACATTGCCCCTTCCCATGAAAAAGGATCGCACTATGGAGGTGTACCTCGTCCGCACTGACCCGCAGTTCAGAGCCATGCAAGTAAGACACGGTTTCCTCAAAACACTAAGGGGCATGTTTTAGTTCAGGATTTGGGCTTATGGATCCTTATTTTGTCTTCCAGTTTCGTGTTGTGGTTCCCAAAATGGGTGCTGTGTCAGACCTGTGCAGCGCTTTGGCCAAGCTATCTGGAGTTCCTTCAGAAAACGTAAAACCTTTTTTTCTGCTTCCAGAATATCAATTTGACTATCTTCCCATGTAAATTAAGAGAGTTTGTTAATGTAAATAAATGACCTCATACTGTTCAAAAGTCATATGTTCTTAAAGTGCATGTTTATATATGTGTGTGTGCTTTTGAGTTTGACAGGCCTGGGTGTATTCTTGTATTTAATGGGAAAAGTGTATAGAAATATACAATTTTAAATGTGTTATTTTGTCTTTTATTTAAAAAAAATAACAAAAAAACATTAATTTAAAGCAAATAAGGATTTTATCACATTTGGAAGAAGTTCATGTAACATTTCTAAATTTAAAAAAGTGACATTGCCACCTACTGGTCTTGCATGCACAGTGCAGTTTTTCTTCTTTTTTTGCTCAGGTTTTTGTGAATGTATGTGAATAGAAATCATTTTCAGACTAAAATCATCAATATGTTGAGACTTTAGCATGCATTGTTTCTTCTAGATGGTTGTGGCGGATGTTTACAATCACAGATTTCACAAAATCTACAAACGCGATGATGGTCTCAATCAGATCATGGAGAAAGATGACATATTTGTGTAAGTCATATCTTAGATTCTGCTTAATATACAGTCCTAATGTTTGTTCTCTTCTTCATGAGATTTCCCCAGCCTTAAAAAAAAGTGTACTGTAGGCGTATTGAGGTGTTTTTAAACACTGTAAAACTGTTTTTTCCTCGTTCGACACAGTTTAGATCTTGATTGAATGGTCTTTGTCTTCGTGATTTTAGTTATGAGGTATTAGAAGAAGACAGCGAGAGGATGAATCTGCCAGTGTACTTCAGAGAGAGGCATGCCAAACACAGCGGAGGCTCTTCGGGCACGATGCTTTTCGGCCAACCTCTTCTCATCACCGTCCCGCGCCTCAACCTCACCGTGGATACCCTCTATGAGCGTGTGTTGGAGAGGATCGGGTTAGTATTGTGCTTTCTTGTTCTTTAACGGTGTTTTTCTAATCCTGTCAATTGAACCAGACTTTTTTCTCTTTTTATTTTAGGCGTTACGTTAAACGTTCACAGGGTACCATTACAGAGAGTAGAGCATCTGCTTCAGCCACATCTTCTAGCAGCAGCCAATCACCGGAATGCCTCGCTTCAGTGTCCAGTCACGGCACAGGCCTGAGTGGCTGCAGCAGCCCAGTTTCAGACGGAGCTTCCTGCAGTGCTGGATCCAACGGCAGCAACCATTCTGGAACCTGTAACGGCCCTAATGGAGTTTGCGATGGTAGGACAATCAAACTTATTCATAAAGCTCCCAAATGTTGTCATTTAGTATGTTTACATGGATGCCAGTACTCTGATTTTAATTTGATTGAGACAATACTCTGATTAAGATGCTGAAGTTTTCTTCCCATTTGGCTTGCAGTATCAAATTCCATTAAAACAACTCATCAACTCAACCTATCATTTCTTTCTTTTGTTGTTGCGGGGCATGAATGAATTTTTGCTGAATGAAAGTGGAACTGCAGTTGAAGTCGAAACATGTTTAAAACACCTGAAATTGCATGAAAATCTGGAGGAAACTTTGGATAGTGTGGTGATGTTATGCTGTGAATGGATCGATGTATACTCATATAAACACTAAGCATATTCAGGGTTCAACACTAAGATTTTTTCTACTGGCCCGATTGGACCAGTGATTCAGATTTTTACTTGCCCTGCCAACATTTTTCACTGTCCCCACCAAAAAAAAGGTAATTGCTATTTCTTAGCCACATATTTTAAATAATGTGTCAAAAATAATTTCTAAAAATGTAAAGGAAAATGTGCAGGTGTTTTATTGCAAAACAAAACCTGGCGGACTTAAAAATTACAGCAAAACATCACAAAACAGACATTTTCTTTTAGCCTCATAATTTGTTGTTGCCGTCATGATGTCGTCTCTTCGCTGTGTTGGTTTTCACCAGGTTATGGAAAAAAAAAATTACGTGCTCACTACATCCAATCAGATAAGAGGAACCCAAAAAAGCAATATGGTATTTACGACTTCACAGAGAAGGTAGCATTAAAATACTCGAAAGCACAAACTACTTCTTGATATAGTCTTGATTTTAAGACTATATATGCATGCAATTGACAAATAGTCGGAGGCCAATTAAAATTTAGTGACAAGGCAGCACTGGCCTGATCGGGCCAGTAACGATTCTGTCTACTGTCCTGAGCATCTCTCACACAGTCCCCGGGCCATCGGGCAGTCCTTATTGTTGAGCCCTGATATTATTGCCTTATTCAGATTAAGGTGATTATTAATGTCCATGGAAACAAAGTCAATCAAACATGGACATCAATAATCTAATTATTTCAAAAAATAGTTCACCCAAATATCATCGTTTGCTCACTAATTACTTGTTTCAAACCTTTTGAGTTTCTCTTTTATTGCATGAAGATGCATCAAAAGAAGATACTTTGAAGAAAGCTGAGAACCTGTAACCATTAACTTCCGTGGTGTTTGTTTTTCCTGCTATGTTTTCCCACTGTCTTGTTGTATGTTTTTAGTGCGTAGAACGGTTAGTGGCACACATTACATCCCAATGCAATGCCATCCAACTTTTCTTATATACGTTTGGTTTCATTATGGTGCGATTTATACTGCTTTGAGGGTAATTTTATGAATGCTTTAAATCCAGTAAATTATTTGTCATGCTAAATGTGAAAACAAACAAAGGCAGATACAAATTCTTGCTCAACCTTTCTTCTTTCTATTGTGAAATTGTTGACCGCTGCTGTGTGTGAATCCCATCATAAAATGCTGTGAAAATAATGTCTAAACTTCATTAATGAGACTAGAATAGGAATGCTCCACCTTTCATAATTCAATTGGTGTTTACTTCAGGAATGAAGATAGTCAGAAATCTCGGTTTAATGAATTCTTAATCAGAGTATTGTCTTTATTGTGTAAATATTGAGAAATTGATGTCCATATACGTTTACTGACAATCATCATGGTACAGGTCTAATAATGTTTTATGTATGTTATAGGTGATGAGGAAGCTATGGACCACCAGGAGAGTCCAGAACCAGAGAACAGCCATTCGGACACTGTTGATGGAGAGGAGGATTCTGAACCAGAGAATGGGCCAAATAGTAGCGGGGGAAAATCATTCAATTCTCGGCCAAAACTCTTTTCTTTTAGCATGGTTAACTCCTACGGCACAGCCAACATCAGTTCTCTTCCATTTGATGGCAATCTACTGAAGCTAACAAGTAACTTTAACCATTTGACATTTTATAGTAGTAACAAAAAATGAGTCAGATATTACATTTAAGAACTCAAATAAAAAATGTATGTCAATTTCTTTCTACAGCTCACTCAACAGTAGCTATTGACTGGGACTCAGACACAAAGAGATTGTGCTATGATGATCAGGAAGCTGAGGTGATGGTCTTTTTTTTTTATTATAATGTATATTATTTTTATGATGGAAAAAGCTGCCATTACTCCAGTCTTCACTGTTAGAAATCATTCTGATATGCTGATTTGATGCTCAAACATTTCTTGTTGTTATCAATGTTCAAAGTTAAGCTGCTTAATTTTTAGTTTGTGAACACATTTCTAAAGTTCTTTAAGAATATATGTTTTTTGCTACATGATCTTTTGTTGTATAAATGTTGTGACTTTTGATCATTTGAATGTGCCTTTACTGCACAAGCATTTATTGTCTGCACGTATTTTCAAAATGGACTAGTTGGTTGAGTTCATATGTCAATGTGAAATAGTGCGTTTTTCATTTCAGCCATTAGACATTAATGTAAAGTCTCTTGCCAGGCCTACGACAAACATGAGAGTATGCTACATGCTCAAAAGAAGAAGACTACAGTAGCTTTACGGGAATGCATTGAGCTCTTTACTACAATGGAGACCTTAGGCGAACATGATCCATGGTGAGGAGGATGTTCAGATTATTGCATGTTATTTAACTGTTAATGCTCATTTTTCAAAAGTCAA
>CAIGQQ010032720.1:275794-317899 GCA_903798035.1 Danio albolineatus | reverse complement strand
AATAAATGACTTTATTCATTTCTATTTATTTGAAGATACACAAATGAAACTGTCTCAAATAAAAAAAAATCTTTGTAACCTTATATAAAATAAAATTTCTGTATAGTTTAAACATTGCTGAATAACACTGAAATGTTGCATCATATATTGTTAAGTTATTATATTGTTTTTTTTAACCCAATTGTATATTGTATTTTGACACTCCTGATATTCAGAAATGTTTGAACTTTACAGTAAATTTATTTTTTTAGATAAGATTGCAAAGATTTATTGTTCAGTTGCTACTGAGCCTGTAATTGTCATTTATAACAAAGGATAAAAATATAGTTATTTAGCATATTATACATGCGCTTACAAGTAGACATGGGACGATAACTGTTTTCAAGGTATACCATGTCAAGGTTACCATACCGCCGAAATTTTCTGCTACCATTCCTAAGGTATAAGTAATAGGTGTAAATTGTAAAGACATCTGTGTTTGTGAAACAAATGAAGACAGCAGAAGTCAATGATTCATTTGAATTATTTAGCCTGACATGTTTACTGCACCAAAATACTTAAAATAAAATATATTGTGTTCAAAGGGGAAAAGGGTTTTGTTTTTTAGCCAGACATTTATAAAGAATATATTTTAGAGCATTAAATACAATACCGTCATACCGTGAAACCGTGATATTTTTATCCAAGGTTATTATACCGTCAGAATCTTATACCGGCCCATGCCTACTTACAAGTCAAGAATACAGCATTTGTAGCTTTAGTTAAAAACTGCCTACTGACGTCTATTAATATGGAGTTAATGATTAACAAATAATGAATTAGCTATTAATTTAATAAATTTAACTTAATAATTGATTCATAGTGTGGAGTTATTGTTAAGTGTTACCAAGGGAACTTTGTGATTGTACATTAAATGTAATTTAATTAGGGTTCATACAGTCATGAAAAACCTCGAAAAGTCATGGAATTATGACATGAAATGTCATTGACATTTTCTGGGGCCTGGACAAGTTTTGGAAAAACCGTAAAATCCATCAAGTTTTGGAAAAGTCATGGAAATATGTTTCACAAATATCTGTATACTTGAATAAAGGTTAGTTGTCTTTTCTGTGCTTGGCTAATCCCATGGTCTCACATTATTAGTGCAAAATATAAATATATATGGTGGTGTAGTGGGTAGCACGTTCACCTCACAGCAAGAAGGTTGCTGATTTGAGCCCTGGCAGGGTCAGTTGGCATTTCTTTGTGGAGTTTGCATGTTCTCCCCGTTTTCGTGCGGGTTTCCTCGGGGTGCTCCGGTTTCCCCCACAAATCCAAAGACATGTGGTATAGGTGAATTGGGTAAGCTAAATTGTCCGTAGTGTATGAGTGTGAATGATTGTGTATGGATGTTTCCCAGAGATGGGTTGCAGCTGAAAGGGCATCTGCTGTGTAAAACATATGCTGGATAAGTTGGCAGTTCATTCCGCTGTGGCAACCCCAGATTAATAAAGGGACTAAGCCGACAAGATAATTAATGAATAAAAAAACATATTTTTGATGAATATAAATTTAAAGTAGTGGAATGTGTTCATTCCACTTTGGCCCCTGGTAAACCAGCGACTAAGCCTAAAGAATGAATGACTAAAAGACTGAATGAATTATTTTTGCATGTTTTAAGATGTGCTGTAATAAATTGGAATGGGCATTGTTTTTCTTATTTACCACATATACACAGACATTATATAAAACATTAGGTCATGAATATTTACTTGAAAGTCTTGGAAAAGTCATGGAATTTTAGTAGTAAAAAAATGTGTATGAACCCTGTTTAATTCTCACCATTGTTATTAGTGATATTTTGGTTACAGTTCTGGAAATCATAGGGCCTTACTTTCTGTCTTCAAACACTGCCTGATTTAATTCCATCCAAAGTGATTTTTATACATATCGGTATGTTGTTTTTTTAGGTTATAGAGAATGTTGATGAATCAGAGGATCATAAGGTGTGTCTGATTTCTAATGTTTTTGTTCAAAATCATTTATTTATACTTAATGACCCATTTAACATTCAAATGCAAGTCTAAATGCTGCTTGTTTTCTCTTTCAGGTGGTTGATCTTTTGGTGCTGTTCATCCTTCACTCCACCAATGCAAACCACAGTCGTCGTGGGGCGGAGCGAGTGCTCAAGGTCAAAGTCCGCAAGGGTCTTATTCAGGAAAGCCTCCTGCAGAAGACATTTAAGGGCCATGCTCAGGTCTGCCTTCCTTCCCATGCATGTGACTAAAGGAACAGCCATAAATATTAAGTTATCATATCAAATATGAGCTAGGGCTTGGCAATATGACAAAAATATCATATTGTCATAATGATATACAGTATGTCACGATATTGTAACTTTTTTGTGAATTCGATTATTAGTGTATATACATAGACCACATTTAAAGGACTTTACAATTTTAAAATATTTACTCAAAAATCTACTCATTTGTTAAAATCTAAACCTAAAATTTTACAAAAAGAACTAAAAAACAAAACAAAAAAAAAACAGTTTAAGAACTGTGTATGCTGAATTATTTTGTAATATCAATTGCAGATAGACAACAGCATGATTAATTAATATTTAAAACCAAATTACATAAAACTGTTGATCATAATTTTGTCTTTTAGTTTCTTTTATCTTTAGTTAATGAAAAAAAAACATTTTAATTCTTTTAGCTAACTATCTGTGCAGTAAAACTATCTAAACAGCAGATTAACATAAATAGTGTAGACATAAAAGTCGTTCTGCCTGACAGAAGATTATTCTGACCTGATCTATATACTGAATCAACCAACTTGGATCTTTTTTCCGTCCACATTGACATTAAAGTCAATCTGATCTGCTTGGCGTTTCATCACTGTCTGAAACAATTGGTTTAACTGCAATACCTTTCATGAGTTATTTTCAGAGCAAAAGCTATTAGACATGGTTGCAGACATGATCGAAACATGCTGACTGTGTCCTTCTTTGTCACACCAACACTGATGTTACGCGGTAAAAAAAAAAAAAAGAAAAAAAGAAAAAAAAGTATATATAGGAATAGTTGTTTTTATAGGTTATTTATAGGAATAGCTGGTGGTTCATTGCACTGTGGTGACCCCTGATACATTAGGGCACCAAGCCAAAGGAGAATAAATGAAAAATGCAGATTTTAAGCATTGTACAAAGCCCTAGTGACAGTACTAAATAGTAGTAAACTGTATCTGTTTCCTGCAGGTGATGCGAGGTTATTTCCCATCCATCCTGGCTCTGGCTCAGGGACTCTTGCGATCCCCAGACTGCTGTGTGGTGCCTTTCGGGGGTCACATGTACAAACAGGCCTTCACTGCCTTTGACTCTTACTGTCAGCAGGTGAGCACGCTGCAGATTTATGGACGTTAGCATTTCCTATGAGATGTGCACTGATGCCCTGTTCGTGTGTGTGTATGTGTGTGTTTTGCAGGAGGTTGTGGGCTCTCTGGTCACACACGCATGCAGTGGTGTGAGCGGTGAAGTGGATGTGGCTCTGGAGCTGCTGTGCGAGCTTGTGTCTCAGAAACCAGCAGAGATGAGCCAGTTCACTGTGTTTGTGAAGGTATGAATGCCAGTCTGCTTTTTGTCGGTTTACTACAGTCATGTAGTGGTACAGTCATGCTAGCTTTAAATATATTATCAATAGGCAAATGTGTGTGTATTGGGTCTTACAAATGTTAATGAATTTTTATTGGGATTTTCTTTTTTCATCTTTATGTTTATGTAAGAAATGTCTCTTTACATATATTGGTCAGGTGCAGAAGCAAATGGTTTTTTTTGTTGTTGTTTTTTGTCAGATTGGCCCACTTCAATCTGTCTAAATGAAATTATTGCTTGGTTATTATTACTTTAAAATTGTGTATGAATATGAATATAAATACATGTAAAAGTGTGTATGGATATGAAAAAATCCATGCATAATAAAAAATACTTTATAATATAATAAGGTTGCATATTTTTATACTTTCAACATCAACATTGGAATGTGCACATCCGCAAAAGTCACATTGCAGGATTCTCAATATGTAGTAGGGATTATAGGTATTTGAAATGTGTGTAATTTTACAGTTAAAGTTCATAATTTGCATGAGTCTTTTTTTTTTGTCACTGTGTTAACATAAGTGAGTTTAAAGCAAGCTCAAAGCAAGAAAAACAGCATTTGTAGCTTTAACAAAGATTAGTTGCATTTAATTTAAATTGTGAAGACCGTGAGTTGTTAATCGTTCATTCATTAATTTTCTTTTTGGCTTAGGCCCCGTTTACACTAGTGCGTTTTTGTTTTAAAGCGCATAAGTTTTGCTACGGTTATGCCATCCGTCCACACTACGCCGGAGTTTTTAAGGCGCGAAAACGGAGCGTTTTGGAAACGCTGGAGAGGCCGTTTTCATGTTAAAACGCTGCTGCTCCGTCTCAGTATGGATGAAGGAAAACGGAGACATTTGAAAACGGAGGCGTGGCTGCTGAGATCCGCTACGTGATAGGGGCTCTTGGGTCATTGCGTAACCTTCCCTTATTCGTCAAGCGCACATGGCTATAACGCCACCGGCAGACGGCAGACCAGCCTTCACTGTAAACACTGTATTTTCGATAGCCATGGATGTTTTTATATTCATTTGTTACTTTAAGTAACAACTCGACCTCGTCGTCTGTCCTCAAAAAGACCTCTCTTGCTTTCTTTACCATTGCGTTCATCGTTCAACCAGCGTTTGTTGACTAACAATAACCAAATGCCGAGAGAGACACATGCTTCCTGTTTATACTTGAACGCGCATGCCCAGAGTGCGCGAATGGTCACGTGATATACGTTTCTGGTGGAGTAGTGTGGAGGGACATCTGTTGAGAGACGCTGGGTGAAACGCTAGTGTGGACGCAGATCGTTTTCATGCTAAAACGCCGTTTTAAAACTAAAACGCACTAGTGTAAACGGGGCCTCAGTCCCTTTATTAATCTGGGGTCACCACAGCAGAATGAGCCGCCAACTTATCAAGCATATGTTTTACACAGTGGATGCCCTTCCAGCTGCAACCCATCACTGGGAAACATCCATACACACTTATTCACAAACATTCACTACAGACAATTTAGCTTACCCGATTCACCTATAGCGCTGATTAAAGCACCCGGAGGAAACCCACGCGAACATGAGGAGAACATGCAAACAACACACACAAATGCCAACTGACCCAGCCGGGGCTCGAACCAGCGACCTTCTTTCTGTGAGGCGATTGTGCTACCCACTGCGCCACCGTGATACTCACGAATTGTTATTTTACCTTTAATTATTCAATATCTCTCTCTGAATACTTTCCCCAAAAAATATGATGCACATTTCTTTCTCTTTTGTGAAAACCTTTCTTTTATTTTGGGTGTTTATCTAGTTTACAGTTTTTTTATGCAGATACATTATGAAATATGACTGCAACCATTCTAAAATGATGAAGTTGAATTGGGTAAGATAGATCGGTACAATAGATCTTAATGCGGAAATGCAAAATATCACAATGCAATTTTTTTCCAATATTGTGCAGCCCTATTACAGTACATAAATGTAATAATATTTGTATTAAAGGGGTGGTCCACTACAATTTCATATTTTAAACTTTAGTTGATGTGTAATGTAGCTGTGTGAACATAAACAACATCTCTGAATGTAAGATGCTCAAAGTTCAATGCAAAGGGAGACATTGGCTTTTACAGAGTTAGCTTAGCAAAGGCTACAGCAAACAATGTTTGGGGACTACAAAAAAAATACATCCTGGTTAATGATGTCATAAACCCTTCAGGTTACAAGCATACACCCCGCGCAGCGAAGTAGCATGGCCAGATGTGCTGTAATGTTATAGCAGGATGCTTCCTGGTGACGTGGAGCCGATCCATGAATCTCAACACATTATGTTAGTTGACCAATCATTGACCAGTGACCAGTCGTTTTCATGTCAGCTGAGTAGCTGTATATACTCAAAATAAGATATATTATCACAAAAGAAGCATGAGCACACATTGCTTTGCACCCCATAAACACAATCAAGCTTTAAAAATACACTCTGGACCACCCCTTTAACACTTAAAAGGTCATGGGAGGAGCATAGGAAGTTAAATAGTAAACAGTTGTAAAATAGTTCATCTTTAACCTTCTTTTCACCTGTTATGTTGAACCGTTATGACTGTTTTATTCAATTTTAGTTAATTGTTATAACATTTATATGTTTATTAATAAAATATATATCACATTTGTGAATTGTGGGTGTTCTAACAGGGTATTCTGGATTACATGGACAACCTGACCTCACAGCAGATCAGACGACTCTTCCACCTGCTCAGTCGCTTGGCATTTGGACAGGAGCAGCATGGAGGACACATCCAGGTCAGAAACATCTCATTTGAAATATATGGTATACAAAGTTTAAGTCATTGTTTTAGAGTAAAGTTGGTGAAAAAGGAAAGCTCTGACATATCACAAATCCTCTCTCCTTCACCAGGATGACATGCACATCGTCATTCGCAAGCAGCTATCAAGCACTGTACCCAAATACAAGCGCATTGGTATAATTGGGGCAGTTATGATGGTGGGCAGTATGGGGGCCTGCAGGTACACCTTTTACTACCACATTACATTATACACGCTATTTTCTCAGTTACCCTTAGTACATTTCTATGGTTTTATCTTCTTCCTCTTTTGTTGTTTATGCAGAAATAAACATGATGGCTCTCAGGGTGGCACGTTGCCTAAAGAGACAAACCGACAGGTAAGAGACATGATCTGATTGTTTGTGAATTTCAGCTGGCATTACCTGATCTACTCATGGGACTATAGGACATCATGATTTTGCCAAGTACTGTGCGATCCTGGATTAACATCTATGTTGATCCTGGAACATCATTTTTGTTCGAAAATATAATCCATTCCTATTCCCTACCCTCAATCAGAACTGTAAATTATTCCCAAAATCAGAGGAGAATAATAGTTGGATAATAACCATGTAGAAGTGCATAAATCTAACCGTAAGTCTAAACTTGACATTAACTGTAAACATGTCCCTTAATTCTGATTGGCTTATTGGAATGTTGTTCAAGGATCAAAATAGGTGTTAATCCAGGAACATGTCTTACTTGGTGAAATCAGGTTGGCATGGTTTTAAGGTTTACCAAGGTTTTAAAATGACCATGATCCATACACATCAAAAGCTACTGGACAGCCCATGATTCAGGAAACATTTGTAAAACAAATCGCTTCTGGACCAACATCCAAGCATGCTATGGATCTAAACAAAGCAGTGGCTTACTTTTAGGCACCACGGTGACATAGTGGGTAGCACGTTCGCCTCACAGCAAGATGGTCGCTGGTTTGAGCCCCGGCTGGGTCAGTTGGCATTTCTGTGTGGAGTTTACATGTTCTCCTCGTGGTAGCGTGGGTTTCCTCCGTGTGCCCCCACAAGTCCAAAGACATGTGGAATAGGTGAATTGGGTTGGGTAAAATTGTCCATAGTGTATGATTGTGAATGAGTGTGTATGGATGTTTCTCAGAAATGGGTTGCAGCTGGAAGGGCATCCGCTGCGTAAAAACATATGCTGGATAAGTTGGCGGTTCGTTCCACCGTGGTGACACCAGATTGATGAAGGGACTAAGCCGAAAAGAATATGAAATGAAAACTGAAAGATGCCTTTTCAAGTTGTAAATAAATCTGTTTTGAAGCTAATGAAGACAGCAGAAGTCAGGTCAATCATTCAAGTCATAAATCAATTTTAATTATTATTCCTGACATGATTACCATTCCAAAATGTTTTCAATATTTCTTAAAATAAACTATATTGCATTCAATGGGAAAAAGTTGCTGTTTTTTTACTTTTAAAATTAATTACAGCAGTACTTATTTTACAGCAGTAATCACAATACCGTGGTACTATAGCACAGTGATATTTTTCTTATACCGGCCCGTGCTTACTCTGATCTTCAGTCACACGTTCCTTCAGAAATTGTTATAATATTCAGATTTTGTCCTCAATAAATATTTCTTATTACTATCATCAGCAATTTTTAAGAGTTGTGCTGCTTAATGTTTTTGTTTAATAATGTTTTCTGTATTCTTTGATTTAAATATATATATTTTAAAAGCATACAAATGTCCAGCCTGCTTGAATCATTTATTAATGTGTAGGTGATGGCTCTGTTGGAGCTGGTGCGCTCGTGCAGTGAGAGTTCACCTGAAGCTGCTGCTCTCTGTTTTGATGAACTGGCCAACCTGCTGCAGACCTGCAAACTGGACCCTCTAGTGCAGGTGTGTGTGGGTTATTAGTGTTTCAACTTAATGTTTAACCAAAAACTCAAACTTAGTGATTTGAGTGTCAGTAATTGATTAATTAAATTTGTTTGGGCTGTGCTTAAATGGATGGTTGACTCAGAAATGAAAATGCACTTGTTATTTACTCACATTTTTGAGTTTCTTCCGTTAAACACAAAATCAGATATTTTGAAGAATGTTGGTATTTTTTAGCAATTAAAATATTTTGGAAACAAAAAATGCTATGGAAGTCAATGGCTAATGGTTTCCAAAATACAAGAATCTCAAACTAGTTTGAAACAAGTGTACGTTGAGTAAATTATGACATTATTACAGCAATATGTAGTCAAAGTCGCAACATTGTAAAATTAGGACTGATCTCTTCATGCCAAAAAATTCTTTGTTTTATTATATCGAACCTCTCTGTGATGTCTGTGTCGTGGATAGGCATGGATTGGGAAGAGTGTGTTGGAGGATTTTCAGGATGACTTTGTTGTGGACCTTGGACCAGATATATCCGAGTGAGCAACACATTCATGACTCATAAAGACACCTCTTTTATTGTTCTATGATCAGATCAAAGTTTTTATTGTTTCATTTTACGTCTTGACTTTCTCATGACCCTTTGTGTGTTTCTTAGGGGGTTCATGTTTCCTACCTCTGTGCTATATAACTTGGATGAGGATGAGAGCGAGGGGGGAATCGCCATCAATCTACTTCCTCTGATGGCTCAAGACCAGCAGCACAAAACGGACACATCACAACCAGCTGGAGTGAAGAGAGAGAGGTAAATACTGAATACTGTCTACTGAACACACTGGAACAGCTTGTCTGTCTGTATAGTAGACTGTGAAGCTAGATGTGCAGAAACTAGGGATGCACTAAATATAGTTTTAACATCAATATCACAATGTGTGTATCGACAATGGTGAGTCTAGATTTTGGTTGACCGGGACCCACAGTTCAGAACACATCATTTGAGGAGTCAGTTCAAAATGTTCATTCATAATAGATTTAACAAAGATAAATGTATGTATTTATTTATACAATGAGTGTTTTTTTTTTTTTCATTTTTTTTTTTTTTTACATTTGACTATTCGTTCATTCATTCATTCATTTTCCTTCAACTTAGGCCCTTATTTATCAGAGACCACCAAAGCAGAATTAACCGCCAACTATTCCGGCATATGTTTTATGCAGAAGATACCCTTCCAGCCGCAATCCAGTACTGGGAAACACCCATAAGCTCTCAGATTCACACACACATACACTACCTATACTGCATGTCTTTGGACTGTGGGGAAAACCGGAGCATCCAGAGGAAACCCATGCGAACACGGGGAGAACATGCAAACTCCTCAGAAATCTGCCAACTGGCCCAGCCAGGACTCGAACCAGCGACCTATTTGTTGTGAGACGACAGTGCTAACCACTGAGCCACCGTGCCGCACTATTCAATTATTTACATAAAAACTATGACTCGCTTGAAAACCATAAAGCATATTAATTTCATTTGTATCTTTGCTCTATCGAATTTATCTATACTTGTGATTTGTTTATTATATTGTTTGCAGATGACCTGTTCTACAATATCATCCCAGTCAATCTTAAATTCTTTCCAAATAGGGCTATTCAATTAATATGTTCTAGTTAAATTTATATCGCAATATATATCGCAAAAAAAACAAGTCAGTTTTTTTCCAGTATTGTCCTGCACAAACTACTGTATATAAGGGTCTGTGAGTTGCTAAATATCAATGAAATTATAAAAATGTCAAATTAATATAAAAGTAAATATTTTGGACACATTAGACACATACATACAATATCTGCTGCCATGTCTGCAGTGTAAATACACTAACCAGAGTCATTTTAAAGGGGACCTATTGTGCAAAAAGACATACCTATTATTAGGGGACCTATTATTAGGGGTCTAAATAAAGTGAGTGAATATAGCCAGCCTCTAATGGTATACATTATTATATTTTTGCAGAAACCTGCAGAAACCCTTTTATTGACATTCTCCCTCATACATTAGCGAAGATCTGTCTCTCATTAGCATAAACAGCCCTGAGTGAGAAGCAACTGTCTGCCGTTAGAGTTTTCACTTGCAGAAGATAATGTCAGTGACTAAGAAGATTATAAATGAGGACTTCTAGGATGCACAAATAAACACTGTAGTCACCATAGACTGCCTTCTTTTCATATTTTCAAAGAGATAATTTTAAGCCGCCTTTCCACTGCAAATGACAAGCGACAGACCGAAAGTCATTCATTTCCAATGGAGAGTAGTCCGGGAGTAGTACCGATCATCTCTGTATGCAGAAAAAATTCGGATCTGATTTGATCTGCGGATCCCTTAAAAAATTTGAACTTATGCGACTAGACCGTATATGACCGGCCGACCAGATGTGATGTATTCCAATGTTGTCCAAGCAGGTCTGTGTGCACGAGATGAGATATAGAAGTTTTTCGTTATTTTTTAAATCATGTTTTATTCATAAATGAGTAACAAAAATGATTATTTTTAACCTTGTCTCCACATTCCCTCCAAAATTTTTAGCAGTCTATGATAAGTTTCTAGTAGTCAGTCATTCAACCATGGCAACGCACAGAGAATAAAGGCTCTTGCTTTTGCACTCTTTATTTTGGACACCACCAGGAGAATCAGCTTCCAATGGTGCAAGACAAAACTGAGTATTCTGTGCGACTGCCACATGGGGGCACATTCCGTCGTGTCCGAATGTTGTGCGCAGTGCAAAGGCAGCTTCAGTCCTGTTTTGAATCTGCTGCTATGCTGATGCAAAGGCATTTGTGGCTCCGCCCTCTTGTAAATGGAGCAAAATCTCATTCAAATTTAAAGCGACAGTCATCAAAATGGTGCAGTTTGGATCAAATCCTAAAAGGGGCAGTTTCAAAGAGTTATAAAACATAATTTATGGTGTATTTTGCGCTGAAACTTCACATACACACACTCATCAGTTATCAGAGACTTATTTGACACTTTGAAAAACGTGCAAAATGGGTCCTGTTTAATTCAATTTTTTTTAAATTAATATTTTGTTCTTATTTTGCAGTTATTACTGATAAATGGAGAGTTGGTCAAACCCCTTGACTTGGGTTGTCTAAATTGCTGTTGTCGTGCTATTTGACAGATCACAAGACCACAGCTCAGACACAAAATCTACAGTTTTCACAGATTTTTTTCTCTCATATTTACAGGCGCGTGTCTCCTCTGTGTCTGTCTCCATTTTTCCGCCTGCTGAGGCTGTGTGAAGAAGTGCAGCACGAGGGCGATCTGGAGGAGATTGATGCTCTGCTAGGTCAGAAACTACACCTCTATCAAATCAACATCTAGGTCAAGATTATGTCAACAGTACTGCATAGAGAGACCTCTGCATTTCATAATAATGATGAGGGTGTCAACATCTCAGAAGGGGATATGAATTAGATTCAGGAGGGCATATGTGGTTAAATAAAGAGTTGTGTTGTGTTTCAGGCTGTCCATTGATCTTGACTAATATGGAGGTGGTGGAGAAGGTGGACAGTATGTCTAAGTCTGAGAGGGAGTTTCTCTGTTCTCTACTCTTTCACACCATCAACTGGTTCAGAGAGGTCAGTACAATCTAGCACAGTACTTCATTCACATTTCAAAATGTGAATCCTTCTAAAATTGTGCAATTTTTATCAAAAGTAAACCTTAAAAAATGTTTTAGATATTTATCTTATATATTATCATTATTATTATTATTTATGTGTTTTACCTTGTGTATTATATGTTGCTGTTGGTGACTCTTAATTGTTAGAATATTTTTATAACTATATAAAAGTGGTATTTATAAAATGTGATAAACTTGTTGTTGTTGTTTTTTTTGCCATGACATAGCCAAAGAAGCTGAAATGGCAATAACATCAAAATTCTCTCTCTCTCATTCACATTTCACAAAAAGATCATTTTAACTGATCAGTTCAAATTATGACTGGCCTAATTAGTCTTTTATTGGATTTCACTTTTAAAAGAATAATACATGAGGGGTCTTAAGATGTCTTAAATTTAAAAAACAAAATTTTAGGCCTTAAAAACTCTTAAATTGAGGGCATCACAGTGGCACTGATCGCCTCACAAAAAGAAGGTCACTGGCTGGGTCAGTTGGCATTTCTGTGTGGAGTTTGCATGTTCTCCCCATGTTCTCGTGGGTTTCCTCCGGGTGCTCCGGTTTCCCCCACAAGTCCAAAGACATGCGGTACAGGTTAATTGGGTAAGCTAAATTGTCTGTTGTGTATGGATGTTTCCCAGTGATGGGTTGCAGCTGGAAGTCTTAAATTCATTGAAATATGATTTTAGACCTACAAGACAATTTTAAACGAGTGTTAATTTTCTTATGTTTATGTAAAACATCCAACACACACATCCTATCACCAACAATACATCTCTATAAAACATTTAGCAAAACATATTAATTTATAAGTAATACCATAACAGTCTGTTGTGCATACATTTAATTTATTGAATTTTTCAAAGAGTTTTAAAGAGTTATGTTGAAAATTTGGGCAAGAACTTTTTTTTTTCTGCTGTGCCATTAAAAGCCCATAGTGTTTAGCTCTATATACCACTGAAGTTTCATTCTTGATGGTCTTAAAATATCATAAACCCTGTCTCAAACTAGTGTAAATAATGTCAAACTTCACATGTTTTTTTTTCACATAATAAATATTATTTAAATATTGTTTTTTTTTATTCAGAAAACTACTGAATCATATAGTTTCAGATTATTTGGAATGTAGTTTTAAGCCTACTTTTTAATTGTATTTTATATTAGTTTTTTAGCAATCTTGTAGCAGTCACTGAATTGTCTGGAACTACTGTTTACAACTGAATGGTTTTTGTAGGTGGTGAATGCGTTCTGCAGGCAGAATGATCCTGAGATGAAAATGAAGGTTGTAACTCGTATTCAGAACATCACTTACCTACAGAGTTTACTGCAGACGTGCTTAGCAGGTACCAGAGAAACTTATTACTTAATATCTTATTGCTTATTACTTGAAGCATTTTAAAAAGTTTTTTTTTTTATAAAGTTGTGTTGTCAAATATTCATGTTTGAATTTAGCTTGTGCTATTTCAGCATATGTGTACATTATTGTAAATGTATTTATCTATTTATATTTATTTATTTAATGTAAAATATTATCTTCCATCAAAAAAGGTTAACATTGTTTTTTGGTGTATTGTGTTAGCTACACCAGGCTACATTCCTCCTCAGGCTAACTTTGATGGAGAGAGTGCTGATGTGATGATACCGTCTTCTTCAGTCGTTCAACCAAAGAAAGGAAAGAAAGGTATGGTTGCTGGGCAAATTACCAAACTTTAATTCTGTTGGCATTAGGGCTTGGATCTATGTGTGTTTTACCTAACAAAACAAATTCCCACTATCAAATGATACAATGATACATTTAAAGGTTATGAAAGCAAATGTAACCATGTAGGCTAAGCTACAGATAGTGTGCAATTGAAATTCACATGAAATTGTAAAATTACAAAAAAAAAGTAAAATCCACCTAAGTATTTTGATTACCCCATTACAATGGTTCATCATAAAATAGTTACTGCTACAAACAGTACACTTAGTAGGTTTAAAATTCTACATGATGCATTTATTGTCTAACACAAACATTTTAGCTGATTGTATATTATAATCTTAAATATTGCAGTTCCCTGTTATTGCTGTTATTATTCTCTTGTTTGGTGCAAACATTCTCCTAAGTTTAAGATGTTTACTGGAAAAGCTCATGCATTGGTCTTGCATTGCGTTATACCATGCTGTTAAATATATCACTATGTTGCACAAACTCATTATACCGCCCAGCCCTATTACATAGTATTTTGTTGCTTAGAGTCAACTGGGAGGAAGAGGAAGGCCTCAGCAAGTAAAAACTCCTCAGGTGACAAGTCACAGCTGGAGGGGGCAGCAGATGCAGAGGAGTCCCAACCGGTAAAAACCACATACATTGTCTCTCCTTTTATTTACACTCACTGAAATAAGCATCTGGTAGACAGACTGAGAAACGATGATGTTTCAAAGGGACATTGAAAATATTACTTCTGTGTAATTTGGGCATTTTACTCTAATATGTTGTGATTTTAGGTGATGGTGTCACTTGAATGGCAAGACACTGTGAACTACTGAAAAAAAAATTGAAGTTATCACCATACTTGATTAAGATTGCAAAAGTAATTGCATTACAAGTTTTCAAAATTGCAATGTAATGAGATATTATTGCATTGTATAGACCTTTTTCTTGGAATGCAAAATTACCCATTATGCTTTGCGTGTATGCGCAAGGAGAATGCTAAGAATGTCCGGTCGGCATAAGCAGACACATTTGGACAGCTTTGAAATGATAGTTTTAATCTATTTCATTTGCTTTTAATGTCTTTGAACCAATACTTTTGTCGATCAGCACCACCTCCTGGACTGATCATTATAAAATGCGATCTAATAGGATGGAAAACAGCTGCCATGAGGCATCCCCTTGTTGTCAAATGGCATCTTGTGCCGTTTACAGTAAATGAAGCCGCTTCGTCGCTTAAGGCAACAGTTTCTCTTTCTTTCAAATATATAACCAACACAAAGAAATGTAATTCACCAAAATGTTTAACACACGTAGCCCACTGTACTGTCCCACTTACATAAACGGCTCCCGATTAGAATTAACTTGCAAATCAGCCAGCAATGGCTGACTAATGGCTATCAGTAATGGACTTTTATTGGTCATTTTTGTAAATTGCATGACTTGCATACCTGCTAAGCTTCAAGCCAGTAATCTGGTTTGCTCTATAATGCAATGAAGTATTGCGCGTGCTTGCGTGCTGAGCTAACAGCTGACAGACCGTGAACACCTTTACAGTCATTGGTGAACACACACACACACACACACACACACACACACACACACACACACACACACTGTATTTCTGACGGCAGACACGTGAACTAGGAGAACGTTTTTCTCTCACGCTTGAACCACAACTGACAGATTATAACGACTTTAACACACACCCTTCAAAGCAACATCACAAAAACACTCCGTAATCCACTCAAAATGCTATTGAAACCCATTTTCGGATAGCAAATTACCTGTTGTAAACGTTGTAAGCGGAAGTTCTAAACATTCTACCGGAAGACGCTGGTCACAATGGCGCCCTCCATGCAGCAGCCAAGAAAAAGGTCTCTATAAACAAACTTGCATATAACACAATAATCTGATCATAGGTTTAAAAATTTTGTTTTCTTTGTTGACATATTAAAGCCTAAGCATTTAATTATGTTTGGTATATTTTCTATCACACCATAATTAAGAAAATACTGCAGACAGACAAGGGCTGTGTGATTTGTGCGATTTATTTGAAACCCAAGGGCAATGGACAAACCCACAGGGGCAAACCCATCTTGGCCCCACATGGGCCAACCCACCCACGTGTTTTTTCAAACAATGCTGTATATAATCAGAAATGTATTGTAAAATGTACTGACACAAAGAGATAACGAGTGATCTTAAAAAGTGTATTTTGGATGTTTTCTTTAAATTAGACTAAAATAAAAACCAATAGGCACAAATTCTGAAAATTAACATATTAATGAAAAATCAATATGTCTTGCCTTAAATTTCAGCTATTTTCTTTTGTCAGGATCTTCCAGAGAAAGAAAGTGAGAAGGAGAAGGAAAAGGATGGCAAATCAGGGGTCAGTCTGTCCTCGTACTGGCCATTCTTTAGAGAGCTGGATGTTGAAGCTCTGAGTGTTCTGCAGTGTGGCCTTCTGTCACGGACCCTGCTGGACACTGAGCTGCACAGTAAGGTAAAATACGTCTATTTGCTGACATATTCTCTCTAACTATAAACAAGAGTTAGTAAAAGATTCTGTTTTATGTCTAGTTGAGGGAGGAAGTGCAGTTGGGCCCTGCTGAGTTGCTTTTCTTGCTGGAGGACATGTGGCGTAAACTGGACTTTAGTTTGGCTTCCGCTCCAGCCAAAAAGGCTCCATTTCTCAAAGTATGAACACACACTGCTTAAATAATTGACCTGTAAATGAATTCTTGAGTATCTTTGACACAACTTTCTTTTTAACTCATATAGATATTATTTTGTGTAGGTAATTAACTAACAATATAAAATGAAAGCTATCATTTTTAACAAGTTATACTTTATATTGTTTATCTTGTACATTATCTTATAATATTAATTTCATACTGATGATTTAGTTGAATAATTTAATAACGCTGTTAAATGTTTAGCAAATGAATAAATATTTTTTTATAACTGTAAATTATAAGGTTGTTATAAAGTTTCACATTATCCCATAATAATAATTTTACATTGCACATTTGAATAATGCCACATTTCTCTTTGAAAGTGTCTGGGTAAAAAACACATTACATTTTATTTTGAGAACCAGTTAATATATTTTGGAGCAATAAACATGTCAGGCTAAATAACGGAAATGAATCATTGACTTCTACTGTATTTATTTGTTTCAGAAACAGATTTCTTTAAAATTTAAAATGGAATCTTTGGATATATTTTCTGCCAGAGATACAGTTGTCCTAAAAAACAACAACAACAGCAACCAAAAAAAAATAAAAAATCTTACTCATACCTTAGGAACGGTATTTCAGAAAATTTTGGCTGTTTTAAAAGCTTGACTTTTTCAAACCACGGTATATCTTAAAAAATGGTTATCGTCTCATGCGTAGTAGATTAATAATTAAACATAAACATTAAATGTTTAGCAAGGAACAAAACAGTTGCCTTCATTTTGGTATCATGAAAATGAAATGATCAAGATATGATCAATCAAATACAATGATTGAATGGCAGTGTTACATGTAACATTTCTAATAAGCAAAATATTCAGTTTATACTGTACATTATAATGATGACAACAATCTCTTCATTTTACCATGATAATCACTCACTCACTCATTCACTCACTCACTCACTCACTCACTCACACTTTTGAATCTTAAAACAATCAATGCCAATAACAAACAAAAATGATTTCCATGTTGGATTCTAAGTGAACTACAAAAAAATCCAAAATACAGGCATTGCAAATATGGAAATTGGAAGAAAAAAAAATAAAGTATTGAATACAAACAATTGTTTTCATTGTAAAGTTGTTTTGCGAGTTGAAAACATTAATTATAAAGTAGAAACAATTTTGCTTAGTCCTCCTTAACATTAGCCAGTTGCTATAAGACAGTTCAGTCTGTTGACATTATCGGGTGACAACACACACACTCGCACACACACAGACAGAGAGAGAGAGAGCGTGCAGTACAGCGCACTCTTTTCAAATCATCACCACGCACGACTACGATTCTTTGACAGCTTGCGACATCATCTGGCACTTTCACTGAGCACATTGACATGGATCCATGTTATCCTTTATCCATATTCCTTTGCTCATTAAACACACGCAGTGCCGGAGCAAGCTGAACTGGTGCTCTAGGCGACAGGTGATCACGCCACCCTCAACCCGAAAGTGAAAAAGAAAGTGACCGGTTCGCGGATGAACGTGAGGAGGTAGGGGATAGGTGTTGCGGATTAAAGTGAGGACCAGGGGTTCGCTCACTATTCTGCCGCCCTTGTCAGTCGCATAGGTCGCCTATATGGATGCGCCGGCCCTGAACACACGTTGGCCACAACAGGAAATAAAAAAAACTGCCACTGCGTTAAATGCGTAAATTTTTTTAACGAGTTAAATATTTCAAATTAATCGGCGTGCGTTAACGCGCTAATTTTGACAGCCCTACTAAAAAATAAAAAGTATTCTTTAACAAACTTTTAAGCCTTAAGTTTCAGTTTTAAGTCAGTTTTAATATTATTTCATACTGTACACTGATGTGATTGTTAAGCAGATTTGTCTTTATTACAGTGTACAATATCAAAAATATGGATTTACATTCATTCATTTTCTTGTCGGCTTAGTCCCTTTATTAATCTGGGGTCGCCACAGCAGAATGAACCGCCAACTTATCCAGCATATGTTTTACGCAGCGGATGCCCTTCCAGCTGCAACCCATCTCTGGGAAACAACCATACACACTCATTCAAAATCATACACTAAGAACAATTTAGCTTACCCGATTCACCTATACCACATGTCTTTGGATCACCCGGAGGAAACTCATGCAACCGAGGGGAGAACATGCAAACTCCACACAGAAATGCCAACTGACCCACCCGGGGCTCAAACCAGTGACCGTGCTACTCACTATGCCACCGTGGCACCTATGTATTTTCAATAAATCAATAAAGATCTTTTTAACAGTAGTATTAGGTAAAATTATTTCAAATGAAAGAGAATATGATAACTTTAATAAACATTAACAACTAAATATTTTTACCAATATTGGTCAATAACTGATATCTCACTATGGGCTCTCTGTAGAGTAAGACGGACAAAGCGGTGGGCTTTGCTCATTTGCAACAGAAGAATGCCAAAGAAATCGCCACCTGCTGCAGTGATCTGCTGCCCACACTCTGCACACATCTGGAGAACTGCCACAATCATTTCCAGGTACACACATGTCTCATTCACAGCCTTGTAAATATGTTCATTACAGCTGCATTAGTGCTGACAGTGTGACATTTATACCAAACCAGCGTTTCTCAATCCTGGTGCGGGTTTCTCTTTTTACACCAGACATTTGTTCTAATTCAACAACAGGTTCCCTGAAAAATACAGGATATTCCGCCCTGATTTCAGTTTGATGCGAGCATGTTTTATTCAAATGGTCTGTGATATGTGAATTGATATGTGTATTTACAGAGGTATATTATGTCACACTTCACGCTTCACTTCTGCAGGTAATGCATTGTGTAAATCCGTGATTGAAAGTTCTGATGGGAATTCAAGGCTTCCCGTGCTCGGGTCAAGTCGAGCTTTATTGTCATTCCGCTACATGTTTGGACATACAGAGTGACGAAATGGCTATGGCTATGCCTATTACTCTGTTTTCTTCATCAGTGTTAAGCTGCTGTGACGCAGTCTACATTGTAAAAAGCGCTATAGAAATGAAGATGAACTTCATTGCTCTGCTTGACGTGTTTGTCCACACAGACTCTTCTGACTGAGAATCAGGGTGTTGTTGATGCCCCTAATGTGGATGTGAAGGAAAACCAGCTCATGTGTTCAGCCTATCAGCTCCTCCTGCAAGTGCTCCATACCACATTCAGCTGGTGAGCCCAGACTAGTTGGTTGTTAGTAGCTGACTTGATTAGTTGTCCTGATGACTTAGCTGTCTTCTGACCCACTTCAATCTCATCGTGTTTATAATCAGGGCTGGTTTTTCCATTCCGGAGCATCGTGCTCTGCTGAAAAGCACTCTGGGGATCCTTGCTTGTCGGCTGAAGGAGGAAGAGACAGAACTGACCCTGGATCAGCTCAGCAGGTGAGAGTGACAGCACACATGTAACAGTGACCTTCTTCAGTAATATAGAGTGTTTACTTCTCGTGCTACACAGATGTAAACAATAGGACAGCTAATGTTCTACTGAATATCTTTTTCTTCTTATTTATGCGGTCTAAATCATGGGGGGAAAATGTGTGGAAACTGCGAAATCATAAGAAGAAAGGCTGCCTGTTACGTCCTTTTAGATGTTAATATTAAACTAAGGGTATTTGACAAAACATATAATAGTTTAGTGTGTGTATGACAAATGGAGATGGAGAAAGAAACAACTGAAAAAACAAATATCACTGCAATTATTTATTGCCCATACTTCCAGTGAAAATACATTGTACAGTGAAAGAAAAATATTTACAATAAATAAAGAATTTTCCTGTTGGGGAAGAGGTAGATAGAGGTACTTAAATCAAAGAAATAAATAAAACAAAACACACTACCTGTATTAAACTACTAAACTAAATATCAAAACGAAAAGCATGAAAAGAAACATCTTCAACGTACCAAACGTCTTAACTAAACTACTCTAAATAAAAAACACAACATTAGGGCTGTGTGATAATACGATATTTGATCGTGGACAATCAAAATTACAGCAAAATCCACTTTTTCAGAAAAATTGTTGTATTGCCATACAGTATATAGTGCAGTGCTTTCGCTTCATTCATTCTTCCATGACGGGGCAACACACCAAATTTCATCCCGCCATGGCTGCATTTCTGCTGCTCATTCAAAACATGCAGTCGTCTGTCGTTGTTGTTTTTTTATAGCGGGTTATAATCGCACCAAAACGTATTAAAAGGTAAGTGAATTATAACAGCAGGAACTTTTCTGAACAGTGCTGTGCGTTATTTGTTTAACCCTTTAAGGTTACATGTTCACGGACAGACTGGCTGACAGGGCTGCGCGATGCGCGAGGCAAGAATACAGGCGCAGCTTTCAGTTAGGACGAACAGTTTCCATAAATATACTTTATACAATGTATATTCTTCATACAATGACTTTGTCTTGCTGGTGTTTATAGCCGCTTCACTTTACTTCAGGACGCATTAATGTCGCTCTGTAGGTCTATTGGAGACATTCGTAAATATTCCTAGCAAATCTTAGAAATGTTGGAGACATACGCGTAACTTACATAAACGCACTAAATCACACTTCAGCAGTGTTTATTTGAGGGCGCGCAAGAAGTTGTGTTCACGAACAGAGGAAATCGGCGCGCAAGCAAAGAGACCCGCATGCTTGTATTACATTAATGCGATCACGCCCGGTAATACTGCGCTCACAACATGCGTCACTGAAATAAAGCCATGGGTTGTTGGTAGATCTGTGTACAACAGGGCTATTTCATAAGTTTGTCAAGGGGTCCAGTTCATAAAGAGCATCCCAAATGAGGGGCCAGAGAATTGCAATATAAATGATAATTTAAATGATAAAGCCATTTACATTTTTGAAGGTGTTGCTGAGGATCTATGTCTAATAAGGTATCTGATTTGAACTAAGATTGGCTAGATTTATTAAATGAACATTTTGATGGTACAGTAATTTTAATGCAAGTCTTGTTGAATGTTCTTTCTTTGCAGAATAGCACTTGCATTAAATCTTCACTTGATAAAAATATTCTTAAACATACATGGTAAGAGTATATTTTTATATGGGGACATTAGTTTGGTTGTATTGTACCTTTGTAATTTGCAAAATAGTCTTTAAAAATCAACTTAAAAAAGAATTGGGAAAGAAATCATGAATTGTGATTTCCATATCGCCCACCCCTACACAACATACACAAAACAGCACACTCTCCCGAACCTAATGGAACTAATACAAAACAAGAGATCCTGAGTGTTGTATATGTATATTTTGTGCGACTTGCTCACTCCTACACCCTCTCCGAGGTATCACTCAAAAGCATCAGTTAACTGGACAAGTTCACAAGCACATAGCAATTTCAAATTTCAAAACTTTAGACAAGAGCATTAAACACAAGGAAAAGGGAAACACATTCTCTCAGACTAGTCCTCGCAAGAGAGACTGTCCTCATCGAGACCCAGAGAAAGAGTGAGAGCCAGATAGAGAAATAGAATTGCAGTTTGGGCTCGGTTTTTAAACGCTACGCCGACCAGCGATTGGTGGCGCGAACCCAGCGTCAGCGACCAACGTCATCATTCATAACTGCATTCATAACTGCAAAAATGCGATCTGCAGGCGAATGTAACACTGCCTCTTATTAAAAACTCATCCACAAAACAAACTCTTTTTCACAGCCACTTTTTGCTGATGGCACTCTGCTTCCTATGTACTTCATATTAGTTGAGTTTGTAATGTAACTACCTGCATGTGGTGTTTTCTTTTTACAGGCATGCTTCCGAGTACCTGCAGAACTTCCGAAGCACCGTGCCCAGTCTGAACACAGCCCTGTGCTTGACGCAGCTGCTCATAGTGCTGTCTCAGTATGGAGGGTCAAACCAAAGGACCTACAGAGAACAGATCAGTATGTTTCCTGTACTGTATGCAGCATAATAACAGTACCTCTGCGTAATATATTCATTTTGAATTCTATCATTTTCCCCAGCAACCCTGACGAAGCATTTCCTTTGTCAGGAATGGGTTACAGCGAGTGGAGAAAAAGAGCGAGGAAACAAATACAACGAGACTCTTCAAACTCTCCTCAGGTTTGTTATATAAAGTTTAAAAGGTCATTTCCTGAAAGTGAATCATTCAATTTTAATTATTTGTTGATTTCAATTCTTCAGAGCAACACACTGCAGATTTCTACTTTGTTATTCAGATTTCATAATAAAATAAGATGAGAAGAGATCAGATGCAAAAACCTCAAAGTGTCTGAAATTTCCATTAAAGAAATTAACATTTTTCTCAACGTCCTTTGTTTATGTTGAGTTATTTTACTTTAAAGACCATGACCAGGACTTATTCTTTGCCATAAAAATGATATTACTAAAGCTACACACAGGAGCCTTCTAAAAATGCTCATTTTAGAAGAACGTTTCAGATGGCAATTACAGGTTTTTGTGTCTGAACTTTTCATATTACATCAAGAAAAATTAGCTTTTGGTTTATGGTGGCTCCAGTTGAATTCTGGTCCATTAAAACTTTTGACAATGTCCTACGAGGGAGAAGAAAAAACAACATAAATGCTAATTTTTAAATATTGATCAACATATATAGTGTTATATAAATAACAATGAACTTACACAACATTAATGCGAGTTGGGTATAAATACTGAGTTTAAATAGGGGAGAGAGGAAGCAGGCCCGTAGCCAGCCTGCTGAAATGGGTGGTTCTTTTTTCTCAAGCAGTAGACCTTTTTGCAGTTATTAGCCTTAATTTCTATTTAATTATGAGGTTTAAATAATTTTAGTGACATTTTAAGTACTATTTTTAGCTGGATTAGCCTGTCTGTCATCATAACCACACTTTTTGATGTACCAAAAATATTTACTAAAGATAAAATAGAATAAACAAACATGAATATACTAATTATATATTTAACTGACCAGCACATTTAACTTTCCTCAGTCAGAATTTGGCCCTTTAAATAAAAAAAAGTTAAAATGTAGAGCTTTGCAATTTATTTTTTATTTTTATTTTTTATTTTTTTACATTTTTTTAAAGCCTCTCTTGTAAAAAAAAAAGTACATTTGAAAATTCATGGATAACAACATTATCCAAATTAGTATTTAATTTCATTTTAATATCGGTGGCTTTTGGTGCTTTACACCTTTTTATTACTCATTTTTTGTTTCAAGAATACAGTCCAAGATTTAGAATAAAAGTTACTTTATTCTATAAAGTTACTATATTACTATATTTTCTCTATTTAAAAACAATACAGCAGGTCAGTAGTGAAAGATGACTTTTCTTGCACAGCTGTATGTTGGATTCATGAAAAATAATTGTTTACATTGGTCAAAACTGATTAGCTGAAGTCACACCGAAAGGACAGCCAACAGAGGATTCTGCTTGGCCTTAACCTTTTTCGTTGCGTTGTTTTCACAATTTATAATGGCATAGCAGGCAAAATAGGACAAATGGGCTCAAGTATTGGACAAATTCTGGACATTTGTCAGTGAGGGGCACTTACCCCCCACCCCTTGCTACGGACCTGGAAAGAGTCAATAAAATGATTTATATGTTCATTAATCTTATTACACCCATTTATTCCTTCCTCATTTTAGAAATAGTCAAATTCTTGCATTATGCAAGAAGCCAGAATTAATTAACTAAAATATTAATGGTGATCTTACAAAAGGAATATCATTATTACAATAATATATTCTTTTACTAATTGAAAAATGAAATATTAATCACATTTATAACATGACATAATTACTTTATATTTTGGGGGAACGAAATGAACACCATTATAATCTGCGACTTCAAAAGCATATATTTTACAGAAGATTTAAATATTCTATATCCGTTTGATGCACTTAATTTGTTTTATTGTAATGCTATATTACTGCTTTACTATACAGTTGATCAAGTAAAACCTATTTTTAAAACAATAAAAATGAAGACCCCAAGCTTCCAAATCATTATATATACAGAGGCCAATCCAACACATGTCTGAGGGTGTTTCTGTATTTATGATTTTCTGCTATAGTATTTATCTGGAGCACACAGATGATGTTCTGAAGGCGGTGGAGGAAATAGCAGGTGAAGGGGTTCCTGAGCTGCTGAACGCTGCTAAAGATGCTAACTCTCGCAGCTGGCCGACACTCAACAGGTACAGTAACAGTTGGGTAACCATCATCCATTATTTGGACACATTATAAATACAATTTATCCATTCCATTCGTCCAATCAGGTATTCTAGAAATCCCTGTCATATGTGTTTTGTTCGATGATGCAGGCAGACGTTCCTGGTGTACTACAAATGCATGATGTCAGAGCTAGAGAGAGCTGTGCGCAAGATTCCTCCCAGCAAACAGACGGATAATCAAGAGGTGTGTGTGTGTGTGTTGAAAGAGTGCATGTATTGTTATTTAGGTAGCAATAGGAAGTACAGAGCTAATAACTCAGATCTGTGCAGGTGCAGAGTGAGAAGCTCTTAACCTGGAATCTGGCTGTGCGTGACTTTCACATCCTCATAAACCTGGTCAAGGTACAGAAGCCTTCATGTCCTTCCTGTGCACCCTTAACATTTATAGCTCTGTTAAAATCATCCACTGCACTGCTGTAAACATCATATTCTCCTGCTTTTTTTTTGGCTCAGATGTTTGACAGCAGACCTGTACTCACTGTGTGTTTGAAGGTGAGAAGCATTTGCACACCAAAAAGCATGTTTATAATGATGTTTTAATTAAACAGTATTTTTGTGTTGCTGTATTTACTACTATAGTACGGTCGTCTTTTTCTGGAGTCCTTCCTCAAGCTTGGAATGCCTCTGCTTGACTACAGCTTCAAAAAACACAAGGTATTTTTATTTTATTCCTTTTAGCTTATTCAGAATGTTTCATCTTAAAGTCTGCAAGAACCAGAAGTTGCTGTGACTTCTATTTCACTATGTTGATGTACTTACAAATGAAACTGAATATTGATTGGGGGGCGGGGCCTTGTTATGCATCATTCGCTACTAGCAAATTAACAGTAAGAGGGGCGTGGTTTAGAATATTGTGGTTGAAGCCATCAAGCTGATGTTAACCGAGTAGGACCGCCACTTCAAACACAGAAGCAAATGGCCTGACTTTGATTGAAGATTACCAAAACAAACATTTTTTTTAGTAGATTAACTTGCACCGACTAATTATTTAACTAAAGAATAACAAAAAACATAAACAGTGCAAATTTAGATTTTGCACAGGTTTTTAAAGTGCAGTAATAATCAGTTTAAAGGGATACTATGTAACTTTTATTATTAAATAGCTACGTTGAAATACTGAGTTATTAAAATGTTGGGATTCCATCGTCAAAACCATGTTTTTGTTACTCTGAATCATCACAATGAGTCTACTTTAAACATGTCTGCACTGATTTCCATCTATTCACTCATGTATTTTTAAAAGTATCAGTCATTTTTGCATGGACCGTACTATTAGGACGCCTACTGTTTTATTTATTAACCACTAGAGGACCAATAAAGTGATATTTTGCTTCTTGTGCTGATGAATCTTTTCAGGAGGATGTCCAGAGTCTACTGAAGACCTTCCAGCTCAGCACTAGACAACTTCATCACATGTGTGGTCACTCAAAGGTGAACGTCTACAGAAAGAAGGATTAAAGATGTTTGAAGATTCATTCATTCATTCATTTTCTTTTCGGCTTAGTCCCTTTATTAATCCGGGGTCGCCACATCGGAATGAACCGCCAACTTATCCAGCATTTGTTTTACGCAGCAGATGCCCTTCCAGCCGCAACCCATCTCTGGGAAACATCCATGCATTCTCATTCACACACATACACTATGGACAATTTAGCTTACCCAGTTCACCTGTACCACATATCTTTGGACTTGTGGGGGTAACCGGAGCACCACGCGAACACAGGGAGAACATGCAAACTCCACACAGAAATGCCAACTGACCCAGCCGAGGCTCGAACCAGTGACCTTCTTGCTGTGAGGCGACAGCACTACTAACTGCACCACTGTGTCGCCCTATGTTTGAAGATGTGAAACAAATATTCATTCGTTTTCCTTCGGCTTAGTCCCTTTATTCATCAGGAGTCACCACAGCAGAATGAACCGCCAATTTATCTAGCATATGTTTCACATAGCGGATGCCCTTCCAGCTGCAACCCAGTACTGGGAAACATCCATACACTCTCATATTCACACTCATACATTACAGCCAATTTAGCCTATTCAGTTCACCTATAGGGCATGTCTTTGGACTATGGGGGAAACAGGAGGACCGGGAGGAAACCCACGGTAACACAAGGAGAACATGCAAACTCCTCACAGAAATGCCAACTGGCCCAGCAGGGACTCGAACCAGCGACCTTCTTGCTGTGAGGCGACAGTGTTAACCACTGAGCCACCGCACCACCGTGAAACAAATATTGCATAACTAATTAATATCACTGCTTTACTGTTCTCAGATTAGGCAAGACACAGGGCTGACCAATCACGTGCCAGCATTGAAGAAAAGTCTGGAGCAGTTTGTGTACCGTGTGAAAGCCATGCTCACTCTCAACCACTGCCAGGAGGCTTTCTGGCTGGGGAACCTGAAGAACAGAGATTTAAAGGTGACGTGTTAAATCTAGGTGTCGTCTTCAAACACCAGTGTTTTTTATTGCATTTTAGAAAGACAAGCTCCGGCCACACTTTACAGCCTAAAATGTTTTTTTTTTTTTTTTTGTATTTCTATTTGCTAATATAATAAAAGAAAAACTCCATCATAGAATTTTCTTTAATTTCAAAAAGGGAGAAAAATATGTGTGACTGATAACGGCAGCCAGAAGAGAAAACGTCAACTGTACTGTCCTGCCAATAGGCGCTGCATTGGAAACACCTTGTATAATTTATTTATTTATTTATTTATTTGTAGTTTGATGCAAAATGATATTATACAAAGTATAGCTTTATAAATGTACATATGTTTAAAAATTGAAGCTATAAAACACTTTTAAAGAATTAAGATGCTTATGACCATCACCAATGTCTTGTGAAAAGGGTCCATTGTGGATAGCCATGCCTCCATTTTGAAAAGTTCTTAGAACTATTGGCGGAGGTGTCTGCTTTTTGCTGTGTTCATACAGCATATACTGGGTAGGCGTGGGACGATAACTGTTTTCAAGGTATACCGCTGTTTGGAAAAGTCAAGGTTTTAAAACCGTCCAAATTTTCTACTCTACCGTTCCTAAGGTATGAGTAAGATTTTTTATTTATTTATTTATTTTTTTTTTTTTTAAGGACAACAGTATTTTCAGCAGAAAAGATATCCAAAGATGCCGCTTTAAGTTTCCACTAAGAAATCTCTGTTTTTTTAAACTAATGAAGACCGCAGAAGTCAATGATTCATTTTCATTATTTAGCCTGACATGTTTACTGTTCAAAAATATTATAAATGTTTCTCAAAATAAAATATTTTGTGTTTAAACTTGTGTGTTTTTTTTTTTTTTTACCCAGACGTTTTAAAAAGAACATATTTTAGAGCAGTAATCACAATACCGTGAAACCGTGATCTTTTTATCCAAAGTTATCATACTGTCAGAATCTTATACCGGCCCATGCCTAACACTGGGAACAACTTTACTGTAGATATAAGGACACTGGCTGAAGACTGGCTGCAGTTTAGTATTTCTAGATAATACAGTGATGTAAAAGATTTTTGTTTGTTTTTTTTGCAGGGGGAGGAGATTCTCTCTCAGAGGTCACAGGCAGCCGATGAAGAGGAGGAAGAGTCCTCTCAGCTACAGAGTGAAGCAGAGGTATGTTGACCTCTATTATTCTGCATAAATGCTCATATAGTCTGAACATAATTCATTTATTCATACGACACAGGCTACACAAAAAAAAATTGTACTTTGCTGATGGGAAATTTAATAGTTTTGTTACTATTGCAAAAAATGATACCGCTAACACTGCTTTAATAGTTTACTTGCTTTACATGTGAGTGTTGTAATCTAAGTAATTTTATTACCTTGAAATGTGTTTACATCTAACATTTTAATGTCATATACAAAGTTTCTTAAGCTCACAAGGCTGTTTATTTAATTCAAATCAGTAATTATTACAATTTAAAATGGCTCTTTTCTACTTCTCTGTGTATTTTGATATGTGTAATAACAAAGTTAAACTCATCTAATGACTGGAGAAAAACAATCAAATAACACTGAATAAAATATTACAATGCTGTTTTGGTATTTATTGGTGATTTACTTGTTTAATGTGCTTTTTGTCTAACCCATTTATTATTTTGAACTATTATACCAACTGCTAGAGGGCTGTTAACTATTCACTAACATTTTATAAATCATCAAAAATGTTTTTAGCTAAAAACAAAAAAAAACAAATGTAAATTGAGGGTAAATGAACAACAATCTTTCTTTCTTCTTTTTTAAATGAAATGCACATATGACAGGTCATTTAAATTATGTTTGATTAATACAACAGCACATTTCTCATATCACATTAATATATTAGTCTCCTGCCCAGCAGCAGTGTTTTGTTATCATGCGTTGTCATCTAATTCAAAAAAGGAAATATGCAGCATGTCCTGTGACCGTCTATAATTGTCTTTAATGGCATGTAATGAATTTCTCTTCACTTGTTTTGAGAGTTCAATTCCCTCATTGGATCTTTTATGAGAGATTTTGTGATGTATTTTATTTCTTGATGCTTGATTTAATCTGTTTTGATGCAGGAGAGTGACTCTGATGACAGAAATGATGGACAGGAAGAAGTGGAGGAGTCAGATGAATCAGACTGAAGTACACTAATGTTGATTTATTATTGCATCCAATTATTTTGGATAGTTTTTCTTTCTATTATTAAATGGACAAAAAGAACATTGATTTAAAGGCTGATATGCATTGTTCAGTTAACTATAATCAAGTGGTTTTCTTGAGAAACTTTTTGTGTTTTATATTTGTTTGTTCCTGTTTGCTGACATATTTTAATAAAATTGTAAATGTTATTAATAAATTGTATGTTCTTGTCCAGCAGGAAGATATTTGACTGTACTGTAAAAACAGGAATGTTAATGACTACAAATTATTATTTTATAATTTTATTTACACCATTAATTATAGGTCATAACCCTGAGTGTCATTTATACTTAGTTACACACAGGTCTGATCATAAAATAATTATCTGCAATCATTGACATAGATTCCACCATCAATCCTGATTACAACAAAAAATAAATTCCTTTTATACATTTTAACCCTTTAAATTTCAGTTTTCAAAAAAATATATGTATGATTAATGTTGAATTATTATTATTTTTATTATGAATAGTTTACATGTAGTTCTGTCAATGCTAAAATAAACATACAACTATTTGTTATTTGCTGCATAAGTCAAACCAAAGAAAATGGTGATAAAATAGTACATACATTATACTTTCATTGTTTCCCATTTATATTTAATAGTTAAAAAGTCTTATTTTATTGATTTGCTTGCTTAAAAGGCACAGAGATTAAATATTGGCCTTTTATGGCATTCAATAGCCCTTTAAATTGTAGTTTTCAAAAAGTATATGTAAACTGAATGGCAAGTTTTTATTATTATTTTACATTTTATTGTGAATAATTTACATGTAGTTCTGTCAATGCTCAAACAAACAAAAAACTGTATTTGCTGTTTGCAGCATAAGTCAAACCTAAGAAAATGGTGACGAAATAGTAAATAAATTATACTTTGTTTGTTTCCCATTTATTTTTTATAGTTAAAATTTTTTACATTTTATTTATCGATTTGCTTACTTGAAAGGCACAGAGATAAAAGATTGGCCTTTTATGGGATTCATTAACCCTTTAAATAGCAGTTTTCAAAAATTTGTAAACAATGTTGAATGCTGAATTTTTATTATCATTGTATATTTTATTATGAATATTTTACATGTAGTCCTGTCAATGCTAAAACAGGCAAGATACATTTGTTATTTGCTGCATAAGTCAAACCTGAAAAAAATATGACAAATAGTAAATAAATGATACTTTTTAAAAAAATATTTTGCTTTTTTTAATTAGTCAAAATGTTTTACATTTTATTTATTGATTTGCTTGCTTAAAAGGCACAGAGATATAAATATTGATCTTTTATTGGACTCAATAGAGCCTGAGTGTAACTATTTGTGTTCCTAGTGTAAAACTGATTTATAGAGGCATGTAAGGGTGGAATAAAATGCCAAAACAACCGATTGTTTCAGCTGACCAAATCACCGAATCGGTTGTGTATTTGACCTGTTCAAAAGAACCGATTCGCGCAAATGATTCGGACTTCACGCGACTATTTGGTTGGCTCGTTCACGCCATCCCTCTGAGTCACAGTCACATGGTGCAACCAGGAAGCAATGCGCTCAATGTTTTTGTGCAGAGGAGGATAAACAAACATTCAGCTGTGTCAATACACAACTAAACTTACATCACAGTAAAGCCTCAACACTGTAAATGTAACATCTGCGAAGCGACACGCGAGCAAACAGGCCAACTCGCACGCTGAAGGACTGATTTTGTGTTTGTTTTCCCTGTAACTGAGAATTATTCACACACGTTGACCGTTTCTGAGCGTGATTTTGTAAAGCCGGGCAAACAAAAATGTCTGACTTTATCATTTTACTGCTGATTCTGTTTTTGGTCATTTGTCTGATCGTGACTCTGGTGGGCTTCGTTTTTTACACCGGTCTTTTCTCGGAAGTCGTGATTCGGACTGGATCTCCTCCGGTGAAAAACATCACGATTGCATACAAGTTCTGGAAGAGCTCGTACAAGGCCAGCGGAGCCGCTTTCACGGAGAGCTGCAGCATCGGACCGAAGCTCTCCTCTGTCGGGGTGTTTTACGATGACCCCAATCAGGTCAGTAGTTTGACCTTTTATGACCTCTTATTCACTGAGGTAGTTGGTTTTATATTCGCACATTCGTTCAATGACAACTTCTGACATACTCCCTATATTGTTTACCATGGTACTTTGAATATTCGATCTTAAATCACCCTGTGTGACTTGCATAGTCAACATATAGTGCTAATTTTTATTTGATTTGTCATTGGCTTCTAATATGATTTCACTATTTTGAATTTGCAAAGAATTCTTTTATGAAGTTATATTATTAAGAAGACAGTCAGAATGTGTGAATATGAAACCAACTTTACCTCAATCTCTTGAGAACATCACCTGCCCATTGTGTTAACAACAATAACAACAACAACAACCACGTTTCCAGGTTTAAAAGGAAGCTGGTATGATTATTGTACTATTTTGGTTCGGCACACTGAAAACCCTTTCGAATGGGCTTTCTGAACTTTGTTTTAATGTTTTAATGAAGCTTCTTCTGTGGAAAAGGCAGAATGACACAAAACTTGGTTACACACATACACACACAATAATGGGCATCATTTATTCATTTTCCTTCTGCTTAGTCCCTTTATTAATCAGGAGTTGCCATAGCAGAATGAACCACCAACTAATCCAGCATATGTTTTATGCAGCTGATGCCCTTCCGGCTCCAACCCAGTACTGGGAAACACCCATACATTTTCCCATTCACACGCATCCACTACGGCTAATTTAGTTTATTCAATTCACCTCCTGTATCGCATGTCTTTTTGACAAAACGGAGCACCCGGGTGAAACCCACACAAAACACGGCGAGAACATGCAAACTCCACACAGAAATGCCTACTGGCCCAGCTGGGACTCTAACCAGTGACCTTCTTGCTGTGAGGTGAAAGTGCTAACCACGGAGCCACCATGTAGCACAATCATCGGCATATTCAAAAGTTTATAGAAAGTCCACATAACAAAAATACTGTAGGAAATTTAGTACAGACAGTATAGTGTATTTAAACTTTACTAGAGTAAATTGTATTAAATTGTAGATTTTATTTAACTTTATATTTTGTCATATTTATGCAATATACATTTTGTGTTAAATCATGTACTATATATCGTTTTATAAATGCTACAGCATACTGTGATATTAGCTAACTGTATTAAATACTGTAGTATACTTTATTAAACTGTGGTGTCTTTTAGGATAATATATCCTACGTGTATAAAACTTAGTACTGTATTTTTTAATTTTCTACAAATGATTATTTCAAGAAATTTACTATAGCATGGTTCAAAAACAGTAGTATTTATTATAGATCATTATAGTATCATAGTATAATATAGTGTTACACATTTTGAAACTTCAAGCAAAATCTCTCTCTCCCAATTCAATTCAAATCAATAATTGGTTTATTAGCTTGACAAATGTATTGACATAGCATTTATATAGTTATAAAAAAGATCATAGATATATAATAAAAAACACAGTAAATAATAGTAGTGGTAAAAAGATAATAACATATAATATTTAAGTAAAAATATTAATAACATATCATATTATTTAATATATTACATATAAACAAAACGAAATAGATCAGATTAAACCGTACGTTTAACAATCAACATTTTAGGATAAAACACTAATATAACACTAATAAATTAACCTTTGTAAATATAAAATGGAAATATAAATATGTATAAATGAATTTAACAAATAATTTAAACTACAGTTATTCAGAGAAATTGTTGATTTTCCAGCATTTATTGTTTAAAAATGAAATGTGGTGCATTTTATTATTGTAAGAATATTTATAGTTATTTGTTTATTCTTAGTTCAAAAGTAAACATGAATTGATCCAGAATTTAATTCAGAGTTGCCTGCTAAGAAAACAGACAAGCTCATGAGAATCAAGCCTCAAGCATGCTGTTCTAATGATATTATAAACCAATGATTCACTTCAGTAAACATCTGTGTTTTCAAGACTGACTCACAAACACAAGGTAACCCTTCCCTAAAATGTCACGAATGTTTCATTATATTCTAGTATTCAGTGTGTCATAATAATACATTAGCTGTGCATGTTTCTGAAAGTCATCGTGGACCTCAAAGAGGAGCAATTCCTGAAGATGAAGAGACTTGAGATGCAAAACGTTTTCATATTTTGTGTAGGGAATGGATTGAATTTAAACAGCTCATCAGAAAGTGAAACAAATACAGCATGCAAAATATGTCCGATGTCTGAGCAGATAATAGATTTAAATTTATAGCAAAACAGGTCATGCTAGAAGACTCTTGTTTGATTGAATGGGTGTTATTAAAATAACTGCACTGATCTAAAGCTGTGCAGTCATTGTGCATCAGTATTGTGAGGTTTGCTGTGGGAAATGAAAGTTAAGAAACAAATCTGTGCTATTTTATGCAACACAACAACCATTGCCAAATGGATTTGCTGGCATGTAGGAATTACTGGAACCTCTTACTGGTCTTGTGTATTTAGCCATGCCAGTGTGTTGATTTATTTATTTTTGTTCTGTTCCAGGGCATCTTGTGAAGTGAAACAGGTGTGGTTATCATATAATTGTTGTTGAGAATAGCATTAGCAGTCGCCTGCCATTTTGTTGGGAGTGCAAGGGCTGGTATTTAACTCATGGCTAGCATTTAATTGTGTCTGTCATGTTGTGTCATGTTTGGTGTGGACAGCCAAATTGCTTGCCACTGAAATCTTGATGCGTTATGTGTTATCAGAACACAATGCTATGCTGAATTGTCTCCTTCCAAACCAAACTGCATGATAAAACTTTGTTGATTTTCCTTCGTTGAAGATCCATTGAGAGGATCAAAATATTACACAGGGCTGGATTTAGTGATTTGAGGGCCCTAAGCAGTTTCAGAAATTTAGTTTAATTTTAATTTAATTATTGATTGTTTGTTTGGTTGCCTTTTCTCACAAAAAATCAATCTTCTTCTCTGAAATAAAAATAAAAGCAATATGGATGTAATAATTACATAAAGATTTTGTTTGTTAGACCCTCAACATACAAAGTGTGATTGAAAACAGTCATATAGATAAAATATTGAAATTTATAGGTCTTTATTGGTGGCTCTGCTGCCATGAAAATGTTCTTATGAAAATAAAATGAAGTGACGTGCTATTATAAGTGCTACTCTGAGTTTGAGCGATAGTTCATAAATTGTTTTCTGAGACCTCAACTTGGCATGGGCCGCTAGAAGATTCTGACGGTATGATAACCTTGAATAAAAATATCATGGTTTCACGGTATGACAGTATTGTGTTTACTGCTGTAAAATATATTATTTTTAAATGTCTGGCTAAAAAACAAAACCTTTTTCCCCTTTGAACGCAATATATTTTATTTTGAGAAATATTTAAAGTATTTTGGGGAAGTAAACATGTCCGGCTAAATATTTCAAGTAATTCATTGACTTCTGCGGTCTTTTATTTGTTTTAAAAACACAGATTTCTTTCTAATTTACACCAAAAAACAACAACAACAACAACAACAAAATTGAATAAAAAATCTTAAACATACCTTAGGAACGGTATAGCAGAAAATTTTGGAGTTATGAAAACCTTGGCTTATCCAAACCGCGGCATACCTTGAAAATGGTTATCGTCCCATGCCTAACCTCAACACCTTGTAGCATTAAACGGTAGCAAACATCATGGCCAAAAATGTGAATGTTGGTTTTGAGGATGCTTCTATTCACTATGACAATACAACTATTATTTATAACAAGTAAATGTTTTTATAGTTATTAAAAAGTAGGAAAGAGCATGGCAACTCCTTGTCCCTGTTTATATCAAAGGGTCAATTGTATTTCTTTTAATAATTTATTTGATTTGAGTATATATTGAGTATTTATTTGATTTGAGACATATAAATAGAGCGTTTTTCACGATGTGTCATCAGTCGGCCGTACTGGAGAGCAGAATGTAGAGAATCAAAATTAATTAAATGAAACTTGCTTATTTTGGTGAGTATTGCTAATGACGAAAAAGATAAATTATTCTCAATCTCATGTTACAAGCTTTATTCATGACACAAAAAATAAAAATAAATAAATAAAATTTGAGGACAATAGTTAGGCCTGTCACAATAATCAATATATCGACTTATCGCACAATACATGGACGTGACCTCAATAATTTTTAGTGATGCAATAAATATCGCCCATACGTAAAAAACAATTCTTGCAACATTTTAGCTGATTGCACAACCTCTCCATCTCTATTGGAGCTGTCAGTATGGTTAAAAACACACTAGTATTTACCATAAATGACTAAAGTATACTTTGATGTGGGTGTCTGACAACTGAAAATAGATCTGGTAGCAGATATCGCACCCTCTGTTACTGTTTACCTTGCATTTTTTTTGTTAACATTTATTATGAGTTTTGGATAAGCGTTTTCACATTCTGATTCCAATGCCTAATCATTTAATTATTAAAATGACTAAATTAAATAAAATATTCTTAAGAACAAAACATGATTTGTTCTTTTGAAGAGTGTACTTGCGTTATGATGCTATTATATTGCCATTCTGGCATTACATAATAAGTGGTCTAAAATGGTATTAAAATGACAATAATATCATTTATCGCGATATATTTTGGTGCAATATATCCTACAACAAAAAAATAGATATCGTGACAGGCCTAACAATAGTTAGCCAAAAGATAACAAATCAAGCAGAAGTGAGGTGTTTGTGGTCAGACTGGTTCAGAATTTACAGGTCAAGAATCTTGACATTCATGCTCGTTCTTTTATTTTCCAGTGGAGTAGGTGAAATATTAGGCTAATATCTTAATACTGATCATACTTTTTTTTTTTACCATCTTCTATATGCAGTTTCCCAAAATATTGCACCTATTTCTGCTTACTAAGTACTTCTCTGTGATTTATAAGCTTCAACACATTTAGTTTAAAAAGCATAAGTTGGCAGAAAAAAAAAAACATATTCCAGCACAGACTCATTGGAAATATGTGCTTCAGTCTACATTTTTGTAAGACCACAAAAACATATTTACGTCTATGTTTGACTGCAGTTAAAATGAGTGCTACGTGGCAGTATGACACCAGCAGTTTTTAATTCCTTTTCACACTAATGATAGTTTCAGAGAAAGTTATATTATAGAGGAATTAAGGATTATTTTCATGCAGGACTTTGTACGGCACCAAATATCACAAAACACCTTAACAGTACCTAATATTTGTAATCAAAAAAATTTACTTCACCTGTCTATCTCCATATAGAAATGTTATGTTTACATCTGACGTACTGTCAGTATGGCCATGCATATGGGTGACTGATAAAAAATTCACATAAGTGCAAACCTTCTATACAAAGCTATTTAAAGCTTTCTCAAGAAAATATAGAAGTTTGTCCCACTGAACCTTACTCCTTTATTTTCGTTTTATACTATAATTTAGACAAATAAGTAAAAATGTCAATATGCATTATTAATATTAAGCAATTGATTTGTGGTTGTCAATGAAATCAAGAAGAATTTACTTTGTTCTTATTAATTATTTAATTAATATTAATTTGCTTCATAATTTTAATTTCAACAAAACTGCCATCCCCACTGTGCCATAGGGAGTAGACTGGGGAGCATTGTCTGATGAGGTAAACTTGCTGTCAGTTTATTTTTCTTCACTTTATTAATTCAGCACCACAAGAACAAGTATTACATAATAAAATATTTTACCTTTTTATCTTTAGCTGGAAAATCTAAGACAAAAATAACATTAAAAACAGACATTTACATGAGTTTAAATGTTGCAGAGCTTTATATGTTTTCAGTGTTTTTTTGTTTTGTGATTGTTGTGTGATATACACATATAAATTGAAGTAATTTATAAAAGTTTGTATAAAATATTCAGTAATCTGTCACTGTACTCTGACATTGTCAGTTTTACCAGTTAGAAACAACATATGGTGAAGTCACCAATAAAATACAATCCCAAGTTCACTTTTTTTCTTTTTAGGACGTGGCATGTTTCTGAGAGCAAGATTATGAGTTTTACCCCCAAATAATGTTTGTTTAAATTGTTCTTTTTATTGTTTAATAAAGTTCTTGCATAAGCTGTAAAGTACAGATATTATATCACCAAATTATCTAACTGTTACATCAATCCCCAGCTGGTTGTAACAACAGAACTCTTTGTATTTGATATTAACACAGAAAATATGTGGTGTTGTTGTACAAGTTCAAGTACGTTTTTTTGTTGCTGACGATTGTGGCTACTGTTTATCAAAGTTTGAGAGATCTAGCAGGATCAATCACTACTGATCATCAAACAATCAAATAAGACTTTCACTTAAAGTCTGAATGAAATCAAGTTTTTACTAATAGAACCCATTGTTAGTCCTAAGGGGAACAATTAACCCTTGTGTGCTGTTGAGGGTGTTTACATCCTCTCGGGGATGATTTTGAGTCTTAATTTGCCCTCAACTTTCTGTGTTTTAGCAAATGGAATGCCTTTTGGTGACAACTCATATTTTGACATGTATTTTGGGAAAATACATGGAATTTTTTCAAAAACTCAACTACAGGATTTACTAAGTTTTAGTAAACTTGAGTGGTTGTAAACAATTGATTTGGGCTGAATTTAAACAAACAAATTATGTTGAACCTTATTATATTTAATATGTTTGTTTAAATTCATTTCCCAGAGATGGGTTGCAGCTGGAAGGGCATCCGCTGCGTAAAACAAATGCTGGACAAGTTGGCGGTTCATTCCGCTGTGGCGACCCCGGATTAATAAAGGGGCTAGGCCGAAAAGAAAATGAATGAATGAATGTTTAAATTCAACACAAATCAATTGTTTGCAACATTTTTGCAGACATAATTTTTTCAGTGTTCTAGGTTTAATTTACTACCCTTTCATTATGTTTGTGGCTGGTTTTGCCCCAAATATTGACACATATGACACTATATTATTGTGTATTCTTGATTGTTGGTATTTTTTCCCCAGTGTTTTTCCCCAGTTGGTGTTTTTCCTCAGTTCCCAACAGTTTTCTGTTGGAAAGAGGTCAAATTTGCTGTTGGTTATAAAATGTGGTTATAATGGAAGTCTATGGGGTAAAAACAGCCACCAACATAATAAAAGGGTAGTTCACATGAGCAATACACAAGAGTTAAGCTGCACAAGTTAATCTACTGAAAAAAAAAATGTTTTGGTAAACTTTAATCAAAATTTGACCACTTGCTTCTGCTCTGGAACAGCAGTCTGTGATTGCATTCTCTGATGTCAGTTTGATGGCTTGGACGAAATCTGCATAGCCACCCTCCTACCGTTAGTTTGTCATCAGTGAAAGATAAGAGGAGGAGTGCAAAAGTAAAAATCCACCCCCTACTCAATACTCGGTATCATTTGGAAATGTGTCTTCGTACTGAAATAAAAGTGTGCAGGATCTTCCGGTTTACTGACATTAACCCTTCCCTTTCCTTTTTCTTCAATCACTCCCAAGTTTTCATTCAGATCTGCCTTGATCCAGTCAGCAACTGATGCGTTGATCTATAATCTGAGAGTTTGACAGAAAAACAGCCTACTCTGCTTTGCGTTGCCTACCCAGCTTCAACCTTGTTAGTCAGACGCTCAGCAGACAGATGTCACGCATCTTAGAATAGAAAGAGGAAAATATGAAACGTTTTTCAGTCACACACCCAGCATTCAAGGCCAAGACAAACCAGATGATGACGTGGCTGACAAAATGTGAGTAATTCGTTTGAAAAAGGACACTAAGCAAGCATTGAATTCCAGACAGGCTGTGTTAATGGACGTGATATTGGATATGACGACAGGAATATATTACTCCATGACCACCATATACTGAAGAGAACTCAGCTTTACTTGAGATTAACATAATACGATGATCAAGCTATTTTTCTATCTGGTACTTCACTTCAATCATAAGACTTAAAAACGAGGCTTCATTTTTACTAAATGGTGTGTTTCTTTCCAGAGAGATGAATTAAAGTTAACAAAACATTGTCGTCAAGTATTGAACATAGATTACAATATGTAAAATGACAATATACAATAAAATATTAATACAAATAAAATATAAAAAAAAAAGAGAGATTAAAATAAGTATGAAACAATCATACAAATAGCTTGAAAGATTCACACGTGGTCCTAGTTCAAGTTAAGTTTTTTGTAAAGCATATTTAAAAACCACAAGACTGACCAAAGTGCTGTAGAAGACAGATTAATATTTACAGTAGTAAAAATATAGATAAAAAACATGCATGTAAAACCAAGAGAAATAACAGATACATAGTTAGAAACAAAGCAATAGACACAAATATTAAAAGTATAATATTAATAGGCCAAACTGAACGGGTAAGTTTTTAAAAGTGACTTAAAAATAGATACAGTAGATATGGTCTAGATCAGGGGTGTCCAAACTCAGTCCTGGAGGGCCAATGTCCTGCAAAGTTTAGTTCCATCCCCAATCAGACACATCTGGGCTAGCGAATAAAGCTCTTACTAGGTTTTAAAGTTGTAGCTAAAATCTGCAGGACATGTTGGCGCCAGTGGTGTAGTGGTTAGTGCATCGACACATGCACTCTGGTGCTCGTGGCGACCCGAGTTAGTTTCCGCCTCGCGATCCTATGCTGGTTCTTCCCCTCTCTCTCCTCCCCATGCTTTCCTGTCAATTCTCTCTACTGTCCTATCAAATAAAGGTGAAAACCCAGAAAAAATAATTATGAAAAAAAATATCTGCAGGACACTGGCCCTCCAGGACCGAGTTTGGACATGCCTGGTCTAGATGGTGGTATAGTGCCTTTTGCTTTACTTTTTTCAGTCCAAGTAACAACTCAATATAATGTTTATATAATGTCATTTCTGTTTGTGTATGGCACTTTCCCATAATCTAACAAAAATGACCCATAAAGATCACATTTGGTGGTAAACTTTCTCTATACAAATAGAAAAATACATCTTTCTCAGAACAATAAACCTTCATTCCTAAATATTTAGTAAGGTGGCCTTCCAAATCCATCTAAAAACCTTTTACTATAAATGCAATTTACAAATAAGTGAATGGCGTCCTCCGTTTCTGTGCCACAAAAGGTCACATTCATCAATTATTTCAGCCTGAAATCTAAGATAAAGAGATTTTGCTGAGTACACCAAATGAAGTATTTTAAAATGTACCTTTCTCACATTATGTGTTATGCAATATTTATTAGATAACATGAATTAAAGGGATGGTTCATCCAAAATGAACATTCTGCCATCATTTATGTTGTTCTAAACCATATCATTTTCTGTCTTTCATTGAACACCAAAGGAGAAATCGATGACTAGAAATGCCAGTTAATAGCTATGTGTGGGGATAGAAGTGTTGTTTGTCAGTGTAGACCTTTTACTTTTATAATATTTATTTAATGGCAACTTGAATTTCTCAGTGCTTGGAGGAAATAAAGTCATATTGCTTTTGGAAAAAAAAAATGTGATGGACTTTTTTTGGGAGATAGTAAACTGTCTAGATGTTTGCACTGCTAAAAGCAATAAGGAAATGTAAAGGTCAACAGAGCCGAAGTGTGTTTTCTCAGCGCTGTAAACTGCCGCATCAGCTTAACCAGGCTTAAGCTGATCCCTTTGTTTCAATGAAAGTTGTCAAAGCAGGTTGTGTATTTTGGAAATCGGTCCAGAAACACTAGATGGCACTCATGGTGCAGAGAAAAGAGTTTGGAGAACAAATGGACAAAACAGAACAAAAAGTCTAAAACAGGGCTTCTCTTATTTTCAGTATTGATTTGAACGATGTTTGGCTCCACAGCATATTTAGTAATAATAATAGTTATGATAATAAAAGTTTTAATAATAATAATAATAATAATAAGAATACTGATAATGATAATAAGAATAATTAGAAGAATAAAATTAATAATAGTAGTAATAATAATATTAATAATAGTAATAATGACGACAATAACAACAATCACAATAAGAATAGTTGTAATAATAATAATAAAAATGATTATAATAATAATAATATAATAATAATAATAATAATAATAATAATACAGATGTAAATTCCATTGTTTTAGAAAACAGTAACAGTGATCTTCAAATGACATAAAATATATTATTCATTCATTCATTCATTTTCTTGTCGGCTTTGTCCCTTTATTAATCCGGGGTTGCCTCAGCGGAATCAAACGCCAACTTATCCAGCATATTTTTACACAGCGGGTGCCCTTCCAGCCGCAACCCATATATTAAATATTTTAAATTATTATTATTATTATAAGCTGAGTGCACGTTCTGAGCGTCACATCCAAAGATTGTCTTTGAAAAAAGACGGATAAGTGCTTCCAGCATTGCTTCAGGTATTGAAGGGATGGGGGGTCAGCCTGTCAGTGCTCAGACTGTACGCCGCACACTGCACCAAATTGGTCTGCATGGTTGTCCTCAAAGGAAGCCTCTTCTAAAGATGCACAAGAAAGCTCGCAAACAATTTGCCGCAGACATTCAAACTAAGGACCAGGATTACTGGTACCATGTCCTGTGGTCTGATGAGACCAAGATAAACCTATTTGGTTCAGATAGTGTCAAGCGTGTGTGGTGGCAACCAGGTGAGAAGTACAAAAACAAAAGTGTGTCTTGTCTATCATTAAACATGGTGGTGGGAGTGTCATCATGTGGGACTGCATGAGTGCTGCTGGCATTGGGAAGCTACAATTCAATGAGGAAAACATGAATTCTGATAAGTACTGTGACATACTAAAGCAGAGCATGATCCCTTTCTTCCGGAAACAGGGTCATAAAGCAGTGTTTCGGGATGATAATGACCCCAAATACACCTCACTGGCTTGCTAAAGGGACT
>CAIGQQ010032720.1:238824-250794 GCA_903798035.1 Danio albolineatus | reverse complement strand
TCGTTCATAAATGTGAGTGAAAACCCTTATTTAGAGTGGATGCTTTTACAGTGGATGTGCAGTGAACCCTGAAGGTGAAGATCGCATAGAGGTTCAAAATAAGGTCACTTAATGTCCCGTTTTTCTTTTCTTTTTTTTTTTTCTTTTTTTTTTTTTTGGACAATCCCGTATTTCAGCTATTATTATGAAAAAATACCACATATTTTAGTTTACCACAAAATTTATTCAAGTTTCATTCAAGTTTCTGAGCATTAGGCATGCAAAAATAACCTAATTAATGACAGCCAATCACTTCATAGTATATTTTAAAGAACAAATAAACCATTTTATCATATTTCCATATCAGTCGGAACTTGTGCTGTACAGCATCATTGTCTGTGATAGAGAGATCAAGTTGAATGCAAAAGATTTTACTAAAGCAAGGAAAAGTCATTGTCAAAATACAGTAGAAGGTATGTTGGAAGAAATGGTACAAATCTTAAAAATGTTATGCCTCCTATAGTCACTGAATCATTGTTTCAACTGTGAAAAGGTGTCAGTCATGTAAGCTATATATGCTATTTAACACTTTATATTTACCTCAGGAATGCTATTATCTAAAAACTCATACATTTGTTTTGTTTTATTATTACATACTTTTATTACTTAGCATTAGCTGAGTGTATACTACATATTCCTTATATTTTGCTCATTTATTTTTAGGTTTATGCAAGTTTTTATGGTAGACACTGTTAAAATGTTAAATGTTAAAATCACTTTTCAGAACACTGATTCACTGTTCATCACTAGTGGAATGATCAACCACTATCAGAAAGCAGGATTCCTGACTATATCTGGATGCATTTAACTAGATTTTGCCTTTACAAAAACAAAAAATAAAAAATAATATTAATAATAAATTAATAATAATAATAATAAAACAAAATAAATGTAATATCTGAAACTTTCTAATACTAGCTTGTCTTGTAATTACTTGTCTCTTTATAATAAATATTAACTAGTTGTATTCCTTATTTGCAAATCACTTTGGATAAAATCACTTGATAAATGTGTGTAAATTTAAGAAGCATAAAGCATCGTATAAAGCATAAAGCATTGTATACTGTATCCAACTCTGTGCCAGGCACAACAAAATCCAGTTTAGCTGTAAAAGAAGGCCTCAGCGCATCCATTAGTGTCTGTAGTCAAATCTAGGGAGACTGCCAGAAATGCTGATTGTGAATTTGGTTAATTTTCATAGACATCTGGAGACCAAATATTCTCAGAAAAACAAGTTTAAATCAAGGAAAGCTGTATTTTGAACAACCCTTTTAATATTTGATAACGTAACATACTGTATATAGTAATAAAAATATACAATTCATAAAGAATATTTATTTAATTACGTTTATGCATTTGCCAGACATTTTAATGAGACTTTTATATATGAAACACGCTATTTGCGATTTATGCAACCATCTAGATATCATTGTGAAACCATGGAAAACATTTGTGAAGTGTTTTGCAGTTACCGCCCTAAAAAGTTCACTTAATGTGGAATATTAAGTTAGAAGAACTTGACTTTTTTTGTAGTACACAAGCTAAATTAAAGGGCACTGATGAAAATCTGTGTGCAGGTATATAGTGTCTCTACAGTCATACTGGAGTAATAGAAACATAATAAGTCTCTTTTGTTTTGTTTTTTTCTGATTTTAAAATAGGATCCAAAATCCCTCACATTTTGAGGCCCACCGCCATTTCCCCACCCACCGAATGAGTTGACAAGTTCAACAAGACATGATGTGCACAAAACAACCGGGATTAAAAGATCCGTTGAGCTCGCTGTGATCATCAGTCATCATCAGATGTGATCAAGAATGAGTTTTACAAGGTTAAATATTTTTAAAACATGTTTATAATAAATTACAGCATTTTTTGTCGTCTTAATCACCACATCTGCGTGTCAGTACAATTGTAAAAGAAGATGGGTTTGTGGACTTTAAATGAGGTTTATTTTGTACATTAACATAACTGATATCCATAAAGCAGTAGGTATTGACGTGTATCCTGTCACTTTTGCGTGCAAAAACAGTGCAAAGTTAAATGCGTGCGCTGCTGTGTGCGTATGTGCATGTGTGTTCGTGAACTTTGTAACAAAACTGTGTGTGACTCATCGAAAGGCTTGAATTAACTCCACAACAAATACATCAAATAATCATTGGGAAAGTACTTTTTGTAGTATTTCTCACAAACGTTTTGTGAGATCTGCTTCCTTCATGTCTGTCACTGTGCTGTTTATCTGACGCTGCCGAGGCGGAGATTGAGGCACACTCCAAGAGGCATGAGGGAACGGTAGGTGGGGAGAACCAACATTAAAGGCACAGGCAGCAAAAACAGCCACATTGTTTTCAGAGCAGAACATTCCAATGTTCTGAAGTGTATAATAAATATTCTGATGGGTGTTTTGAGCTGAAACTTTACACTGGAGACACAAAAGACTTATCTTAAATCTTGAAAAAGGGGTAAAATATATGCCCTTTATATTTACACAAGCTAACTCATGTAGTTTTTATGTGTAATATATATATATGATATAACTCAAACTCTTATGAATAAGCACTAGTTAGCAACACCACTATCAGTAATAGACTATTATTATCCGTTTCCTATATCATCCATCTCAAATAATGCCTTTCTAAGTATTCAGGAAATATATAAAAGGATTCCTTCATAAATGCGGCTACAGGCTATTTTAGTGTGCGCTCATAGAGAAACCTAAATGCGAAGATGCGTAATACACCATATTGGTTCTTCTCCGCATCCGTTGTGTCCGGCACAACAACTCGAGAACCAATTACGGCATAAAAGCAGGCCCATTATTGTGTGTAGCCAAATCTGGGGCGACTGCCAAGAACGCTGATCGCAAATTCGCCTCAATTTGGTGGACGTCTGGAGAGACCAGATCTTCTCGGTTGCCTTTGATTGGCAGTGTGAAGATTAGTCAGTTTGTATGAGAGCGCTCGGGGTTATTACTTGAATTGGTACTGCGTTTTCTGGTTCGTCCTCATCGCTTGGGTGAATTATTTGACATAAACAGGCAAACAACAAGTGAAGGGAAGTGTATGTGGAGGCCTTCTTGCTGCTAGTAATTGCCTGTTGTCTCTTGGGCTCGCTGTCTGGAGAACTGGCTGAAATTCCCACTTTATTTGCTGACAGTTGTGTAGGACGCCAGTGATGGAGAGAGTTCTGAATACCATCATTAGTCCCCGGCTGGAGAAACAAGCTCTTCGTGCTGGGAAAGAGGGACAAAACGCGCACAGAGGAGAGGAGAGGAGTAAAGCGGGGTATGGAGACGAGTGAGTCAAAGGATGGAGGTGGGAAAGCAAGATGAACCAGGAAACAGGCAGAGAGAGGAAAAATGTGCATTTAGCAAGATGTTGTTTGTGTTTGCTGCTGTCAGCTGGTGGAGAAGATCATCTTATCGTTGCTCGACAACACTGACATGCAGCATTCAATATGTATTACGCATGTTAGCAACATATTGAATCTTTCACCGTAGTGGGTGAACACATGCTAGATGAGTAATTAGAGATGACAACTTTATAAATCCCTTAATTGTTTTGCTGTTAATGTTTTATCGGATTGCCAGCTCCAGCGCATATGTGATTGTGAGGGGGTGTTTAACAGGCCTACCATGAGACTTAAACCTCTTGGTTGTTTTATGGTGTAAACAAAGGCAGTTATAGTTTCTTGTAGCATTGAAATAGCACTAGGTTAACCATGAACTATGTGTATTTTTTACGAGAGTATTCGATTATTTACATTGTATTAAATACATAGTTTACTCAATAATGAATATTCTGCAATCTTTTACGCACTGACATCATTTACACATTGACTTGTTTCAGATTAGATTGTAAATTGTTTTGACTCTAAAATGTATTTTAATAGAATGTATATTTTTGCATGATATTTGAGAATGTTTTCATTTCTGGAGGGCTGCAGTCCTGCAGAGTTTAGTTCCAGCCCTACTTCAACACATCTATCTGTAGGTATTAAACAAGCCTAAAGCACTCAATTAGGTGTGTTTAATTAGGATTGGAACTAAACTGTGCTGTAACTGTGTAAACCGTGAGCTCTAGAAGAATTTTAGTATATTTATCATTGGTTAAATGGGCTATATGCACAGCTAGTGTTTTTCAGCCAATGATGAACTTCCGGTGAGAGCTTTATGTAAATATTTTCAATTTCTTAAGGTTCTTTTTACAGTATTGATGTTGAAATGCAATTGAAATATAATTAGTTAAATAGACTTAAGCATCTATTTAGTTAAATAAGACGTAAGACCGTTTAAAAGTAGGCACCATCATTAGCCACAGGCAAGTGCAGAAACTCCATCGAAAACACTGGGGTAAAATTAATTTCCATATTTTAAAGACATGGCAGAGAAAATATAATTTAATGCTGTGCTTCTTGTTTGGTCTGAGACCCACTTTATATTGGATCTCAGCCAGGCAGTAAAGATCACTGTTTGTAAAGAAATCCGATCTTAAATGCTGCAATATTGTATGTTATGACAATTAACCGGAAGCCTGGGGTTGGCAGACTGAAATTAAAAGTTTGTGCATATACCACATTGACAGATCTTATATCACTTTTTATTATCAGTGTTGTAGTTATCTGTTTGATTTTTTGTTGTTGTTTGTTTTGTGTATAAAAACTGTTATAAATGTAAAGTATACAGTATAGCATATTGAATAGTTATTACCAATGTTGCAATGAATAGAGCCAATGCTTCTGATATGGCATTACAACCTAAACAAAAACCAAACAGTTTCAGTTTTTTTTGTTCTGTTGAGCACAAAAGAAGATATTTTTGAAGAATGTTGAAAACCTGTAATCATTGACGTGTATTGTAGGAAAAATCAATTAAATACAGTTGCGAACAGGGTCTAAAATGGTAATGTCTTGAATATTTTTGGCCACTTTTAAGGGTGTTTGAAAATGCATTTGGTTTAATCACCACAAAAAAACTACTCCCTAACTACTTAAAAAACATATGATTGTTATGGTTATATAATTTATTATGATAAAGCACACTAAAATGTTAATAGATATTCATAGATATACCTTATCCTTGCTGCACTGTAAAATCAATTCAAAGAAAGATTATGATTGAAAGTAGTTATCCACCAACAGAGAAATGTTGGCTACATATTTGGAAGCTGAATACTGATATATAGTTTGATGAACGCAAATCTTGATATGAATGTTTCTGCGCAAATACAGTAAATGTTTCCGACATTTAAAACAATAACTGATAGAGTAAATAACTGATTTTATTTAACATAGGAAACTGTAAACATCTAGATTTTTCTTCTAAATAATTGACAAATATACAAAAAAAAAGATCTGATGGACTCTTTTTTTTCTTCAGTATTTTTTTTTAACATGCATCTTGCTTGCATCTGTTTAATGCCGTGTCATGTCATGTTGAAGGCACCAGTCACAACCCTCATAGCCAGCAGACTGCCGAAGAAATAATCCATAATTTATCAGTATCTGATTATTATTTATTATATATCGGTTTGATCATTGGCTGATTAAACCAACAAAGATAATGTTAATATAAGGATTTATCGACTGATTTATGTCACGTCCTCAGTCCGTCACACCTCCTCAGACCCATCCCAATCACCTAGACCATCATCCAGCCGTGCACCCTCACCTTGTTATTAGTTCACCACCTGATCTCACTCTGCCCCTTTTACTTAAGCTCCCTTCATTCACTCGGTCTCCGTCAAGTATCACATATGGACACATATACCCTCCTGTGCTCTGCATCTGCTCCGCATCTGCTCTGCCACTCGTCTTGCTCATCGTCAGCCATTCAGGGAAGTGACTAACCTTTCATGCCTCTGTTTGGATTCCCCTTTCTAAAGACTGCCTTTACCTGAACCTGAGTTTACCCTGAGATGTTACAGTAATAAATCTACTGTGTTCCACATCTGTCTCCCTCTCCTTCCTCTGATCGTGACAATTTACTGTGCATCCTTTTCTTTTTCTCGGTTTGCTGCTTGCTTTCTAAACTTTGTTACATGGGTTTATCCACTGTTGTGCTCATCCATTGCATTGAAAGTCATGTAGAGTGTGATGAAATGAGTCAAAAGGATCTCAAAAAAATCTGGATGCGTGGTCACAAGATACACAGTTTGAACGTATGTTAATGTTTGTGTGAACCAAAAGTTGCAGAGGCTTTTGTTTCAGTATGTTTATTGTACTTCCAACTGAAATGAAATTATGAGTAGGTGGCAAACTTTATCATTCCCTCTTAGCATCGTAATGGTAAGAGGGGCATGGTTAAGAATGTTGTGGCTGAAGCTGTCAAACTGACATCAACAGAGAAGATTTGTGAGGTAGTAAAACAATTTCTTTTTCAGTGAATTAACTTGCACAGATTATTTGTTTATCTAAAGCAAGAATAAAAATGTGCACTAGCAACCGTATTTCCTGATTTGACACTAGGGTTGGGCGATGTCGACCAATTTAGCATTGTACGATGTCTAATGTGAAACATCACGATAGAAGAATTAATGTATAACAAATTAATTATTTGTAACCTACCGTTTCAACTACCTGACCTGCATGGTCTTTGTTTTACCCATAACCAAATCATAGATAAATAAAGATAAGATACACACAAATTACCACCTGTTAATCATTGCTGATGCGGTGACACGTTACCTGATAGATTCAAAAGACCAGAGTCATTAGATAGAGACAAGATTAATTAAATATCACATTTAACAACTATAGTGAGACATGATCCAGCCTTGATAAACTGTCCAACGTGCACTGCTCTCTGGGGTTTTGTGCTTTTGTGCTGACAGAATGACAGTGTGTGTGGTCACATGATGTGCGTTTTCAGTGGTATAGTGTGGACGGAGGGCTGTTCAGAAATGCTAGTTAAAATATCAGTGTGGATGTGGATCGTTACTAAGACGTATTAGTGTAAACGGGGCCTAAGTGTGTATTTTTTGCAAGCAGGTTTGCGACAGGACAGGGCAGGAACTCAGCCGGCTCAGCGTAGTGATGTCTATCAGCCATCGGTGATGGATGATGGCATTGTCTATCGACCCAACCCTATTTCACACATACTTTAATACAAGAGATGTCTCAGCTCACCAAATTGATCGAATTACTCAAAACAAGTTTTTAGTTTCAAATGGAAACAGACACAAATCCCGAACGGTGTATGAATCCATGTTATGAATGTGTTTAGTACTTTGCAGGCGTATCATACAGTATAATCTGATCTAATCTGTCTTTCTTTGTGTTTCAGACTCCAGCAGATCAGTGTCGGTATGTTATAGGCAGTATACTGTGTGAAAATGAAGAGAAACCCGACGAGGAACTCCAGCGTCTATATGAGAAATTCGGCTACAAGGTGGTGTCCTTCCCAGAAGTCACATGTGCCGTAACATCCACGTTTCCAAACAGATGCACTCTGTCCCCTGTATGCGGCGCTTACAGAGTCTATCCTGAACTACAACAGTATATAAAGGTAATGTTCATGCTTGTTATTACATTTGATTCAGTATTGTCAGTAACCAACAATGAAAACTGCAGGAAAATATAATAGATTTTTTACTTATTACTCAGATAGATTACTCAATTTATAGGTACACTTTACTGAAATGCTAATGTGTGTTGTGTTGCAGACTGGTATTGTGTTCCAGGGTTTAATCCTATATAGATCATTTTCAGCCTGCTCTAATTGCTAATATATGATAATTTTTGCTCCACCAAATTAATATTTACAACATCTTGTCGAAGTTGAAATGGTCTGAGTGCAGAACCCTGCAGTATTTATTGTAATTTCCATACTGCTTTATGTGCCTTTACATCACTATTGGTCAATATCTGGTACTGTACGTCTAATGGAGGACTGTATAGCAAGGAACGTGTAAATGGGAGGAAACGGCGTTAATAACTTCTGAATGGACCGATAACTGGATAGAGGGAAGGTAAAGAGGCTGTTAATGAGGTCAGTTTGCACTGGTCGGTGTCTAGCAGCAGGAGTCCAGTGCTGTGAGATAATGTAATGAATGATGGGATACCATGTGTGAACCATGACGACATGTGAAACTTGAGGTGCTTTACACAAGAAAGAGAAGAGCACAGTGAAAGCATTAGCAGGCAGCTAGCCCTGCCTTGGCAACCATCTTTGCATTGTAATGGACATTTATATTGAATAGCCAACATGGAATGCACAACCAAATTTGGCATCCTCGTGGCTGGCAATATTGGCATGACAGTCTGTCCTAGTTGCCTTGCTGGCACAGAACTGTCTCATATAGTTACAGTGTCATCTGTAACAGATGCTCGCATTTCCATCTAGGAAAATAAGCATTTTGTTTTTACAGTTCTTGGACACAAGGAATGTTTAATTCGTGGCTTCAGACTGTAATTTAAATAATACAAATAAATAATTAAAGTCAAATACAATGAGAAAATTACTTAGTATTTCTGTGATGGGTTTACAACAATTTTATCAGTGTAAATGTCTTGGGAAAGCAATGGAAATGATATCTGATAATAGGCATCCACTGTAGAGCTATTGTCTTCAGGTTAACGGTTTAGGATACTAGTGTATCCTAGGGGGAAAAATGAGGGGGGAAGGGGGGGGGGTCTTTTATATCACATGCTAGTGTCGTATGATTAATTAAATAATTTTGCATGACTGAGATTAGGGAAGCAAGGTAGACAAGATCAGCCATAAATCTTGAAATACTAGGGCGCTCTTGTGCGGGAACTCCAAATACCCTTGAAAGAAGAACGGTTATCTTGAGGTGGGTCCCAAATCGCATACTCATGCACTATTCTACACCTCTTTGTAGTATAAATAGTGTAAGTAGTGCATTCACACTGAAAACTCTAAAAAGAATAAGTGAACTTTAAATACCTGGAATGGGCGCCACGGTGGCATAGTGAGTAGCACATTCGCCCTTACAGCAAGACGGTCGCTGGTTTGAGCCCCGGCTGGGCCAGTTGGCATTTCTGTGTAGAGTTTGCATGTTCTCCCCGTGGTTGCGTGGGTTTCCTCCGGGTGCTCTTGTTTCCCCCACAAGTCCAAAGACATGTGGTATAGGCTAAATTGTCCGTAAGGTATGTGTGTGAATGAGTGTGTATGGGTGTGTCCTAGAGATGGGTTGCAGCTGGAAGGGCATCCGCTGCGTACAACAATGCTGGATACGTTGGCGGTTCATCCCGCTGTGGCAACCCCGGATTAATAAAGGGACTTGAATGAATGAATAGGAAAATGAATGAAAGAATAAATACCTGGACGATGCACTTATTCAGCGGTTAAATTAAAGTGTGGAATATTAAACACTTCACACACTCAACAGCCCCTGCTTTGCTCGGTTAACGGAATGGGCGGAGCTTTTGAGCACTGATGTTGGATTACTTTATTTATTTTGGATTGTGAAGGCAAAATTCCCCTACGAGAGCGATTATAGCGCCTCCCGATGGTGAATGCGCTTATACTCATGGCAGGTATTATTAGGTAGTTTGGTCATCCATTTTGCTAATTTGGCAACCCTCAAACGTAATCAGGAAAAGGGTTTGACTTTCTGCTTAGCAATCCATTTGGGATGACACTACATATACGGTATAGTATGCTGGTGAGTGTGTAAGTGCATAAGTACATAGTGTATAGTGTGCCATTTGGAACGCAACTTTAGTCTCATTAATATCTCATGAAATGCATTTTTATTTTGAACGCCGTTTTCCTTAGCCTGTCAGAGTACTATGACTCAGTGTAGTAGATGTTGATTTACTAGAACCAGCTTTCCTGGCAAAATGCACAAAAAAATTGCCTTTGACTAATCGGCCAGCTCTATCACAAGCAGTGAAGCTTGTGGTTGTTATAAGTAAGATGAGTGTTGTTAAAGTTTTTATGGTTTTACTTTCATTTTATGTTTATTTGTTTTTTTGGTGAAAATCACACACAAAGTAGTCACTGAAACAGAATTTCAGAATTTAGAATCATTTTTTCCCCTAGTGGATGGATGAAGTTACTTACTTAATATTAAAAAAAACAAACATTTTTGACTGATTAATAATGTAGTTGTTGTTGGGAATTTTTTTATCAGATTCAAACTGCGAGCTGACAGTTTTTGAGTCTGTTTGGTGAATCTTTTCACACTTTCTCCTCTGCAGCTGCAGTCCTGCAGAGCTTTGCTCCAGCCCTAATCAAACACGCCCGAACAAGATAATTAGGGTCTTAGTGTTACTACAAAGCCATACAGGCAGGTGAGTTTTTAACAAGACCAGATCAAAACTCTGCAAGACTGCAGCGCTTCATATCTTGAACTTGCTAACCTCTGGTCTAGTCTTTTGATTCTTTCTGCTGATGAGAGGTTTGGTCACTGCAGAGTGGAATTCAGTTCAAATTCTCATAAACAGTGAAACACTGTATACCAAAACACAGATCCTTACCCTGTTCACCACTGAACTGGTGAGCAATTCCAGCTGCAGTGTTGAAGCATTTATCATTAGATATTCTCAGCATTGTCCTGTTCTCTTGTACTTTTTTTTGTCTTTAGTTGAGTAGTGAGGCTTATTGGGGGACTTAAATGGGTAAGTGATGCTTTAAAGCAGGGGTGTCCAAACTTTTTGCAAAGAGGGCCAAATTTGATAAAGTGAAGATGCCCGGGGGCCAATAGTTCCTTCTGACATTTTTTTCACCACAAAAGTTACATGAAAACACACACTGTTATAAAACTATTTTCATTGTCACAATTACCTTTATTTTTCAAATGGCAATAAAACCAAATATAAGCCACTCATGCATGAACAACTCTAAACACACAATTATGCCTTTCTTTCATATCTGGAGAGTCAGATAAAATTGAACAAACTGTATAGAATACCTAACATTTCTATAAGTTTGATATCTATCTTTGCCTCATGAACATTTTAAACAGGAGTTATAAGTAATGCAAAGTGGTCTGTTATCATTAAAGTTTAAAAAACGTGAATTTTGCTTGTCTTCTACAAGATCTTTCAGGAAGCCAAAGTTTGCATAACAACTACAGTCCTAAGCGCAAGGAAGCTACAGCACGCGCGCGCTGAACTGATCCACCGCGAGGAAACGGGCCTCGCGCGCACATCATCATCTGTGCGCACGATGTACATCGATTTTTGTCTTGGGGCAGGCCTTGGTTTTCTTGTTATCTCTAACGCTATTGGTTACTCTCCCTTGGTTTATTTATTCTAACAGAGCTAGCGAGCCATAAATAACACATTATGAGATGGAATCTGCGGGCCGTATGAAATCTGACTGCGGGCCGTGATTGGCCCGCGGGCCGGACTTTGGACATGCCTGCTTTAAAGACAAGGCAAGTTTGTTTATATACTACATTTCATACACACTAGTAATGTAAAGTGTTTTACATAAACAAGAATAACAGAAACAAGGGAGTAAAAACAACAAAGAATTAAGAGTTATTTAAAACAGATGTTAAAAATGTATTAAAAAGATTTTAAAGCAATGAAAAAGAAAAGAAAGACATAATAGTGCAATCTGTTGGACGTACCACAGTGCTCATTCAATAAAGGCACAGCTAGATAGATGTGTTTTAATGTGTTTTAAGATGTGATCTAATTCTTGCAATGTTTCTGAGATGATAGTATGCTGATGAGATGATAGTTACTGCTTTAACATGACCACTGATATGCAATATTTGGGAAATCAGATTTGGAATAAACACATTTGGCTTTATGTCTAATTTGGCTTTATGAAATCTTTAGTTTTTTTGTGCAAATTCCTTGTTTCTTTTCTTTTTATTTGCATTTTTCTGAATTTTATTTTTTATTTTTTGACCATTTAAATCATGAAATGTATATAATTTAACAGTAATTTATCATTAGTTTTTATTAACAGTTTTAAATACTTTTGTGAACAGTAAATATAAAGTAAATAAC
>CAIGQQ010032720.1:227266-238814 GCA_903798035.1 Danio albolineatus | reverse complement strand
TTATAACTGGGATCAGCATAAATGAGTACACCCCTTACAGATACTGATACAGATACAGACTCTTTAAAATTAATGTTTATCTATAGGACGATTTACAATATTATATTTGAGAATATACATTAGATTAGTCAGTAAAAAAGCAAAACTGGAACTAATCTAACAAAAAAGTAAGATAACAGTTCAGAATATAGTACACCCAAATTAATATGTTAAAAATTATGTGATTCTTTTTTTTTTTTGGTTTATTAAACAGGAACAATCAATATAAACATAAAACATATACAGTTTAGTTAAAATTTTGTACTTATTATTATTTTTTTATTTATTTGCAAGTATTATCTTTCACCACTCTCTCTTTTTCAATTCATATAAGTGTTTAATGAAACTTTTTTTGTTTAAATTAAAAATGTTCAAAATTATTGGCTAAAATCGCTGAGAATTTGATAAATATAATTTTTCAAAAGGGGGTGTATTCATTTAGGCTGAGCACTGTATACTCTTTACTATTTCATTTAAGTATATTAAAATATGGTCAAAATTGTTTCTAATGAGGTTTGCCCTGCGCTCTCGTGGTTTTAAACTTTTTTAGTGCGTTAATTTTGTCAATAATATTATTCAGAAGGTCATGATTCGCACTCATTAAATAGTTGTTTCGTACAGTTTTTATTTTACGTTATTTGGGTGATACAAACACAAACATTTCCGCAGAATGCCTTCCTCAAAATTTTTTCTATAAATAGACCTTAGCTGAAGTAAAATTAACTTAAAATTTACTTTAAAAAACATCTATTTTAGCTGGCTGGCAACCACCATACTTGTTTACACTGTAAAATATGCTTTGTTCCACACAATCGATTTGGAATTTATTAAGAAATTAATTTATTGTATTAGTTTTTTCAAATTTTAGTAGATTGAGTACAGAACAATTAAGTTGTCTCCCAAAAAACTCAATAATTGTGTTGTCTCAGGTCATTTTAATACATACTTTGAACATACAGCAAACGTCAATTTTTGAGTGTATGTTGACAAAATAAAATTACTAATCCTAATTAAGCTAAAGCTAATAAATAAAAAGCCTTAAATAAATTTTAAATATCTAATTCCAAATACTAAGACATTATATACAGTAAATAAATAGACTGAAGGAAATTGTAATACCATATATCAGTAATACTAAAATAATGTCACAGGAGGGAAAAGGATACTTTTAGTTACTGCACAACTGAAAAACTCTGATATTCAACTATGAGCCTGTAATTAATGTGTTCTGTGTTGCCCTATAGACAGATAAAAAAACAAATAACATTGTGCACCTTAGGTCCTCTTAGTGCAACCAAAATCAAAGAGTTTTTGCAATTAAAGTCATTGCATTCTCCGCAGAGTTGGCTAATTATCCATATGGCGTAGTAAAAATTGTAAATATCACCCAGCCTTTACTTGTGTCTGTAGTTGCTATAAATATCCCATGGAGTGGACATGTGTTGGGAATGGCTTCTGTCGGTTCTCTGTCGAGCAGGCAGTTGGCACAGGGAGGTTCGGTCTGTTGTGGCACAGGTCAGACACCGAACTTGCTCCTCTGCCAGCTCTAGACATCCCTTTTTATCTTCTCCATTGACAAATCCCTTCTCTTTATTTCTCTCCCACACACTTCTCAGTCTTTGTATTGGTCCCTCGGTTCTTTTTTTGTATCAGATAAATCAGTTGTCCACCCTCTATCGACAGAAGACACTCACACATTCTTCTCAATCTGCTGAGAGGATGAGCCTTTGCTGTCGATGATAAACACACACACACACACACACACACACACACACACACACGGACCATCTGTTAAACAGCGAGAGGGCAGAATCTCCTGCACCCACACAGGAGTTCGTCCTCAGAAACACAGCGTACACTGAGTATGTGGGCAGTCCCATTACACCTTAACAGTGATTTCAAGCTGTGTGTATGCATGCGTGTGTATGTTTGTGCGTGTATGTGCGCGTGCACGTGTCTGTTTTGTGTGTCTGTGCATGTTTGTGTGTGTATGTCTATATGAGTGTGTGTGTGCTTGTATGTGCGCTTGCCTTTGTTTGTTTTGTGTGTATGAGTGTGTGTGCATGGTAATGTGTCTGTTTTGTTTGTGCCTTCACATGTTTGCTAGTGTGTGCATGTGAGGTGTGTGTGGGAGTGAGCGTGTGCATGTTTGAGCTGTGTGGATCCAGCAGACGGCTGGATGTCAGAGAGTTGACTAAGCCCATTAGAAGAGGTGATTTTGAAGACGTGAGGGATGAGAGAAGGGCTTGATGAACAACATTAGGGGGATTTTGGCTGAACCCCCAAAGTTCTCCCGTAGTGCACTTCTGTTTCAGCGCTAGAGTCCAAACTCGAAATGCTAAATTTTAATCCAATTAACAGCATCCCTGCTGATCAGCTCAACTTCATGCTAGAGTTGTGTGCTTGACATTCAAACTGTTTAACGTTTCCTGCCCAAAAATCATTTTGGGGGGTTAGTTGATTTGTTTTTATAGCCTAGAACACTGCATTGTTAGCATTCTGAAACGACCATAGATGTCTGATAGCTTTAAAAGCACAACTGTATTTAATGCCATGCACTCTATGGTGAGTTGTTCAATATTGTGTCATTCTGTGTTTGGGCTTGTTTGCCTACTTTAAATAAATGTATGTGGTCTACCAAACAAAACTCAGTCCAAAATTTGCATGTGTGATGTGTATAATGTTTATGCACTTAGTATTATTTAGTCTAAATCCCGTTTAGACTACTGTAATTCACTTCTGTTTGGTCTCCCTAATAAAACTCTTCATAAATTACAACTGGTACAAAAACGCTGCAGCCCGTATTATCACAAAACCCCCATCTGTCACATCACACCCATTCTACAACAGCTTCACTGGCTTCCCATCCTTTTCAGGATTAATTATAAAATACTACTTCTCACTTTTAAAGCCATTCACAATCTTGCTCCGCCATCTTGTTCATATCGCCACACCTTCTCGAAGACTTCTTCCATTCACCTCACTGTTCCCCCTGTTCGCCTCGTCACCATGGGGAGCAGATCCTTCAGCCACTCTGCTTCTCAGCTTTGGAATTCACTTCCTCCTGATCTCCGTAATTTAGACTCTCTTTCACAATTTAAAACCAAACTCAAAACACATCTGTTTAAAGCAACATACTCTCTTTAGCTCAACTGCATTTTTTAAGTTTTGTATTGTATTCTTTTGACTTTTATATTGTGTTTTTTATTTGAACTGACTGTTCTTAATGTCTTGTACGGTGACTTTGTGTGTCAAGAAAGGCGCCTTTAAATAAAATGCATTATTATTATCATTATTATTTGGTCTCTACCAAAACAATTACGCTTGTTGTGTTCTGCAATTTGGTACATTTTCAACTATATATAATTGATAATCTGTATACTTAAAGAGCCCCTATTATGTTTTTTTTTTTTATTAGCTTCCATGCAGTGTGTAACACAGCTCTAAGTGAATAAAAACATCCAGCTGAGGTTTAAATCGGAAAGTACACCGAGTTGTGTTTGGATCTTTTGCCTGAATGCATCAACATTGACATGGTACGACAACAAGTGGAGTTTATGTAATAAACAAATTTTGAGAGGATCACGTGCTTATGATTGCTAGCAGCTGACCTGCATTATCCAATTCACAACGTACCGATCAGATGATTCCCAAGTTACTATAAATAACCTTGGTTACATACCACAGATATCCACCCCTATTCCTCCTCCTTTTTAGATGGGTGGCACGGCGGCCCAGTGCTTAGCACTGTCGCCTCACACCAAGAACGTCTCTGGTTTCAGTACTTACCAAACCAGCCGACGTTTCTGTGTGGAGTTTGCAAGTTCTCCCCGTGCTCACGTGGGTTTTCCCTGGGTTCTCCGGTTTCCTCCCACCGTCCAAAAACATGCAACTTAAGTTAATTGACTAATCCAAATAGACACCTTAGACATGCTTCTAGTAAGTAGCTATCTCCTAAGAACAATCACTATCTGTCCTTCAGCTACCCCAGCAGGGGAGTTCTCGAGATCTCCCCGAGCTCACACTACCCTCTCGCCTTGCAACGGGAGGGAGCCCCAGGCTCGAGGATCTTATGAGATTGAGATTCTGCTGTAAGGAATAAAGGGTTAAAGTTCATTTTCACAACAATTTCACAGTATAGCCAACCTAGTGCTGTGTTTGTTCCTGTCATTTTTCTGATTTTTGATACAGTAACCTACGCTGGAATGTGGGATTTGTCAGCCGTTAGATTTTAAAGGAAGGAGCAGCAAAGACTATGTATGGGACTTTGTCAGTAACTGTTACAGTTCATATGAACCAGTTTCTTCTTCCTCAGGATCATAACATGTAAGTGTTGCCTCGTTTTGTGTATTTTGCAAAAAATTAATTGTGACTTGTAATCGCTTAATATGGCTTGTAATTGCTTCGTGTGGCTTGTAATTTTAGCAGAGGCCAGCTAGTGACGTGCTGTGCAGGTTCTGTGCTGTGCTCTAGCGACAGATGCTACAGGCTATGGTATTTACCCTCCTGGGTAGAGCAACAGATTCCCATGCGGAAGGTTGCCGGTTTGATCCCAGCTCGGAGCAGGTTGGGTGGTATAGGACCGGCGGGGTTACATAATCACTTATCGATTATAGATTAGTGCTTGTAGAGCATCTATCACATTAAATCTTTATGGGGCTATTTACATATTGCATCCAAAACCATGTTGAAAACGTGACACCTGCTTCTTCTTTTACCAATTTAAACGGGATCCTCTGCCATTTGTCTTTGCTATGGCCACCATCAGCTGTTTCTGCACATGCAGCGCAGTCAATTTTCAAAATAGTTCAACCTTTGCCACTGTGTGGATTAATAATGAATGTGTGTCATTGTTATTACTTGGGGTTAGGTTTAATAGTAGAGTAATGTGCTGGTGTTAAACTGCATTGCTTTATTTCATTCCTGCATTGGGCTCTCACACACTCTCTGCTACTACATAGTTGTGCTGGGCATTTCTCTCTGTCTCATCCTGAACCCAGTCGACCAATCACAACAGACTGGATCATCAGACTAATCACAGCAGATTAGCCTAACACAAAGGTGGGGTTTGGTCTCTTGTTGTATAATTACAGTATGAGTGTTGAGAGCAGTCACTTACATTCCATTTCCCCAAATGTCCACACACTAACATTTCTGGCCTTTCCATTGCTATCAGGTGTAACTGTTGGATAAATGGTTTAGTATAAAAAGGTGTCATTATTTTTATATGTGATTATTGTTTACATCATTCTACATAAGGGTTAAAGAACCACTGTTTTAGGTGCACTACTAGATATACATTATACACAAGCAATAATAACTGCCCAGGTTTTACCTCAACCTTGGTTTAGTTTATTCTATTTATCCATAAGAATAATAAAAAAAACATAGTTAAGACTTTCAAATGAAAGCACTTAAAAAAACAGCGAATACATTGGATTGGAAGCCAAAATGTTCCGTTAGTTTGGTTAATTTCAGCTAATTTGAACACTGCCATCTGAACAATGGATCGAGATCAAAATGGATCTTTTTTTAAACTCCATAAAATTTTAAGTGTTTTTTAACTCTCTCTTTCTCTTTATATATGGACCAAATACATCTAAAAGAAAAATAAGACAAGATATGGCCATTAATGAGATATAAGTATATGTTTTTTTTAATCATTATAGTCCTCCCCTTTAAAAAAAGCTTTACGTCCAATCTTTTATTTAAAAAATAAAATAAAATAACAGTGTGATTGCTAAGCAAACCAAAACTAATTGTAAGATTTTCTTTGTTGCTTTCGACAAAATGAACAAAGTGAACAAACCCATAGTGTCCTAATAAGCCAATCAAGTGCTTGATTTGAGGGACATAATTGTAACAAAAACTGTGGTTCGGTTTTAGACTGGGCTATTGATTGAAATCTTAATTATTTAGCAATTTACCAAAACAACCAGCTCTGAAGTGCTCATAACAAAACAGTTTAGCTCAGTCTAACATGTTGTAATTTGCAAAATATTTAATTATATACAAATATAAAAGTTCATTTGCAGAACTTTGATGCAATGCTTGTTTCCATGGTAACAGTGATCCCTCTGCTTAGCGGATATGTCTTCATGTTTATGGGTAGTTCGTCCCAAGGAAATGTGGCTAAGGTTATGGTGCTACTTCTATTTCTTTTCTCATAGAACTACCTGTTGTGCTTTTTTTTTATACTCTTTTGGTCCAAGTGAACCATCTTTGTAGATTGTTAATTGAAGGCATTGAATGCTATACTGGTTTTACATTGCTAAATTGTATCTGTGGCTAAAAAGTATGTATTTGAACATTTATTTCAGTGCATTGACGTGTCCCATTGATGCAGAGATGTGCATTACTTGCTTCGTTCTATAGTTTCACAAAACGTTTAGCATTATGAGTACATATATTCTCTCCATGTGTATTATCCTAACAATCGTTGTGTTATTAATTGCACACAAATTGATCTCAAGTTGACTCCGCCCACCTTGGCAGTTTCTGTTTCCCTGTGGTCCGATCAGCTCATGAATAATGCAGCTCTGTCCCTCCCCATTGTCTTTGATGTTATTATTTGTTAAATTAAACATGGAAAATTGGTTGTGCTTGTACAAGGCATCCATTTTTAATGAGCTTTCCACTGTGTGGGCAGCTGGGAGAGAAGCGCAGTAAATCTGAGGGCCAAAAAATGTATCCAGTAAAAATATGAATGGGATCGAGTATATGGGAAACTTATTTGCAAGATTATTGCAGTACTTCAACTCAACAGTTTTCAAAACAAGCTTTTCAACATTCACCTATTTACATGTAACCCATTTCACGTCAACAAGCTTTTACAAAAATAGTTTTTTCTGCTATATTCATTTTATAATACTGCAGTATTACCCTTTTTACTGTGTTACTGTTTTAATACATTGTATACAAATAAAGTGTCTGCGAATGGAAGATGGAATTAGACCTGTCACAATAATCAATATATTGGCTTATCGCACAACACATGGACGTGACCTCATTCATTTTTGGTGATGAAATATATACCGCCCATACATAAAAACTAATTCTTGCAAAATTTTAGCTGATTTTGCAACATCTATATCTCTATTGGAGCTGTCAGTGTCAGTATGGCTAAAGAAAACACTAGTACTTACTATCAATTACTTTAGTATAATATAAAAATAGATATCCTAACAGGCCTACGTTGAATGTCAAAATATGGGTGAAATAATATTCCAAATGCATTATGAGAGAAATATTTTATTTTTAAAAAGAAACATACTCATTTTGACCTGTACAAATGCATTATAAGAGAAATATTTTAATTTTAAAAAGAAACACTCATTTTGACCTGTACAAATGCATTATAAAAGAAATATTTTAATTTTAAAATGAAATATATCTGTACAAGAATAAGTCATCCTACTCAATTTTTTGTAGATTTTAAATTATTTTAAAAATCTTGCGGGCAAATGGGCAAAACCTGGTGGTTTAAAGGATAGGGTCAAATAAATAATTAGTTAGTTATTATTTTGGGCTGCACAGTGATGTCTTTTATCATGAAATAAAATTGTTGTTGTTATGAATGTACTTTAACTGACATCTTTTATATGAATATATTTTTTTTTACACTAGATGACATTTTCTGTTATACATACCATTTATTTTTTTACTCAATAGTTATTAACAAGACACATTTTCTTAAAAACTACTTTGTCTTTGACCCATGTACAGTTTACACGCATTATTATTGATATTTGTGAAATTACCTTAGGAAAAAAATATAGGTCCCTTAATAATATTATTAATAATAATAATAATAATAATAATAATAATAATAATAATAATAATAATAATGAGACATGGAAACAAATGATAAACGATCTGTTGTTGAGGGTTGTAACTTCTACAAGTAACTGATTGCTGTTATTGTATTAAGTGGATCTTGTTCTGACACACAGTCAGCTAGAGAGGAGATGAAGTTAGAAACTGACCACAGGCTCCTCTTTTATGCTGGATTGGCCCTCTAGAGGGAGTGTGTGTGGGTGTGCTTTCAGACAGGCTGTTTCGAGCTGTTTGATCCTCACAGGTCGTCCTACATCTTTAATGAGACCCTATCAACCCTCCCTCCCTCCCTCATCACGCTCTCTTTCTTTACCTTCCCCTGGACATATTTACACCTGATGTTAACATCTGTTTTCAGCCTCTGAGAGTTTGCAAAACATGCAAATATATACACGGCCTGTTCTAAAGATTGAGTTTGATATTTCATGTTTCTCTCTGCTTAAGTTTGCATTTATTTGTTTAAAAATACAATAGAGATAGTGTTAAATATTAATACAATCTAAAGTAACTGTTTTTTCTTTTAAATATTTAAAAATGTAAATTGTTCTGGTGATTTTTCTATAGACAGTGCTTCAGTCTTTTAGTTTAACACAATCATTTTGATATGCTAATTTCCGATTGGATATTCGCAAGAGCAGCTTCACCATCATTTTTGATCATTTTAAGACATTTTTGTTGGATAAAAGAGTTTATTATTAACAAATAAATCTTATTACAGCAGGTAGTACTAAATATTAATGGAATTAGAGTGTGATGGTTCTTGTGAACATTACTGTGGGTCACGTTTCTTAGAAAATTATATTATAGAAGAGTGTTTAGTGCGTTGACACATAGCACCCAGGTGCTCGTGGCAACTCGAGTTCGATTCCCGACTCAAGGTCCTTTGCTGATCCTTCCCCTATCTCTGCTCCCCACACTTTCCTGTCTGTCAATCTCCACTGTCCTATTAATAAAGAGTGAAAACCCTTAAAAAATTATAAAAAAAGATAAAATAATAAATAAAAATATGAATATTTGAATATATAATTAAGATAATATGTAATTATATGAATTAAACAAGAGCTAAATGGATCTGCTAAAATGCTAAATTATTTTACCAATTTCAGTGGCTGAACAACACTTCAGTGCATATAATCTAATCTACATCAACTTTAAGGGGGACTAAAATAGTTTTAAAACATGACATTATCTGTCTAACAGAATTACTTCAGCCATGGTGTCGTCCTTCCTCCAGTGTACAAAAGTAACGCCCATACTGATTCAGGATTTTCAAAAGTTTCAATTCAGCATTTGATTCTAACTGTGGCTGTCTCGTGTGAACATGAACTTAAGACGTGCACGAGCTAACGGCGGATATGCTTCAACAGAGATGCGCAAAAGTATAAATCTATATTTGTTGACAGACAGTTTAGGTTTCTTATCAGAATAATGGGAATTGTCGGCCCGACACTATTTAATTGGAACATTTTTTTTGTTTTACGCCTCACCCAGAATAAAAATAAATACAAAACACATTTAGATCATTTACTTAAATCATTACTATTGGACTGTGATGAGACTTTCAACCAGCACAACAAAAAAAAATTCTGAAGACCTACTGCACCTTTAAAAACAGCAATGGAGAAAAAAGTGCTCTTTTATTATCAGCTGTCAGTCAGCGCCCGCTCTTTCTTTCTTGGTCATTGCTTTTTCCGTGTGCTGTGTAAATGCAGACAATAAGATACAAGTAACTTTTAAAAGATGTAAGCTGGTCATCAATAAAATTGTATACAGTCACAAAATCAGAATCGACCATCAAGATCTGTCGTGTAAATGCAGCCATAATGTTTGCTCCTTGACAGTTTTTTTAGCCTGAATTAGAATCTATAAAATGTTCTTTAACCAGTTTATTTTGACATCATTAAATAAATGATTTAAAAACAGCTAATAAAACTAGCATTTTAGGGAAATGTTATAGCGTAAGAAATATCATTATCGCAATACTCAACAACATCGCATATTTTTCCAGTATCGACGAGCAGCCCAAAATCAAACCACAACTTTTCCTAATATAGCATAATATAACCTAAATAATAAGCAGCGTAAGACGTGGAAAAGAACATCTAAATACAAAGCATCTGTAAGCTAAGCACTTGTAATTAGATGGATGTTAATAGTCAGTGTCTTTCTCTCTTTTTGCGTGTCTCTGTCTGTCTTTCTCTCTCTCTCACTAAATCGTAAGTATATGGTTTCTTTAACAGACCCGGTGGCTTCAAATTGCCCACCATTCAGCAAGAATCAACTACTCTATTTGTGCGGCCCATTAAACTATTCTTGTCTTTGTCAGTGAGAAGAGCACAAAAAAGAGAGTTCTCATTCGATTGCTTTAGTCATTCAGTCAGTCTTTGTGTTTGTGTGTTTGTATATACACTCTATGCATGCCACATATGCATTCTAGTTAGGCCACAGTCGTATGCCAGACAGAGCTTTATAATTGATAGAGTCTTCCTGGAGCATTGTGAAATATGTGTGTGTTGTCGCTGACTACATCTGTATGTTATCATGCAACACTAAGGCATGAGCCAGAAGCAAAGACGTGTCCATCACAGCAATGAACATGGTGGGCTTTGTAGTGAATGCTTAAGATCCAGTCTCGGATATGCTCACGTATTCGCTTTCTTCTTGAGGTTAAGGAAAGTTCAACTGAAAATCCCTTCAGGCGAGAGTGATTTGCAGGACAGATAAATACGAAACTGATCTAAATATAGGGCAGTTCGGGGCTCTGGCTTATTTTGGTTTAGTTTCCCCCCCAAAAAATTATCAAAAAAATATATAAATCAGTAGTAAACAATACATTACAAGGTTGTTTGTTGGATTGTGTTTTATAACAAGGAACAGGTTTTGCTTGCATTACTTAATATTTACTATGGTATTTTGGCATAAAAAAATGGTAGTCCACATATTATTCTTTTCTCTACTAGGTTGTCAGTGTCAAGCTTTTAATAAGCTCGTTTGAAGAGGCCAGTCTAGCTTGTGACAAGTTATAATTGTGTATCAATAAATGATGAACAGTTATTAAAATGGATTATATAAGACCTGTTATATTTGACATTTTTATATTTGTGAAATAAAAGACTTCAATATATATCATGCCACAGCAGCTCATACAGTATACAGTTCACAAACCACAAAAAAATTATATATGCATATACAAATAGTGATAATGTTAAAGGTATAGTTCACCCAAAATGAATATTTTCTGATCATCCTTACACACATATGCATGCGATCACACCAGTGTGATTAAAACAGTTCAGTGCATCAAATAATCAGCTGCAAAATTCAAATCTGCTGAATTTTCCACTATGGCTGGCACTGCTTGTCATAAACCACAATTTATCAATGTTTTCAAACTAAAAATGTAGGTTAACTTATTTTAGGTGTCTGAAATTAAAACATGAAATAATAACAAAATTATATTAATGCAAATATTTGCTAATTGGAATCAGATATTTCACAATATAATTAGGATGTTTTTAGTATTTGTTTAAAAAAATGGTTCATTGGATTTCTGAATTTTGTTAAAGTAACAGGTTGTAAACAACTTATATGGGCTGAATTTAAACAAAATAAGTCAATTAAGTAATGTTCAACTTTGTTTGTTTAATTTTAGCCATCTTAATTGATTGCAACC
>CAIGQQ010032720.1:186187-199893 GCA_903798035.1 Danio albolineatus | reverse complement strand
GGAAACCGGAGCACCCAGAGGAAACCCACGCAACCACGGGAAGAACATGCAAACTCCACACAGAAATGCCAACTCACCCAGCCGAGGCTCGAACCAGCGACCTTCTTGCTGTGAGGCGAACGTGCTACTCACTACGCTACCGTGATGCCATTTATTTAAACATTTATAGATAATTCAAAAGTTGCATATTATTTGTACTAGAGATGCCCAAAGTAGGGTCTGCGGGCCAAAGTTGACCCATAGTAACCTTTGATTTGGCCCATCATCCCATCTGAGAGGAAAGTGAGAATGATAGAGAGGATCGGTGTGAATGCCTTTAATACAGAATTTTAAATTTTTTTTATTTGACGTGATCTTTTTTGGTTGTTCTATTAATGAGCTAAAAGAAAAAAAGCAAACTGAAATTAAATGTTTCAATTGAAAATTGTAAATGAATCAGATTTCAAATACTGTCACTCGACGGATAGAGGACTATGCAGAGGACATCGGTGAGCAAATCAAGGAAAAAACAAGTGAAATTTGGTTATAAATTTGATTGTTTTTGTTAATACTGTATTAAGTTCATTATAAAATGTAAAAAATAAATACTGTATTAGTTAATATAAAGCAATGTTGTATATTTATTTTAAACATTATTAAATAAATTAGGAAATTACCCATGGCAACTATATTTACCTTCGGCCTACTAACCTTAATCAAGTTTGGTTTTTGGCCCTATATAGGAAAAAGTTTGGGCACCCCTGATTTAGACAAATAAAAACTAAGAAAACTATACAGTACACAGAGAGAATAGAGAATATATACAGTACACCTAACACATAGGGCTCTATTTTAATGGTCTAGGCACAAAATCTAAAGCGTGTGGAGCAAAAGCATTAAGAGCATGTCTGAATCCACTTTTGCTATTTTAAAGACGGAAAAATATGCTTTGCCCCCCGGCGCATGGTCTAACTGCGTTGTGCTTACTCTCTTAATGAGTTATGGGTGTGTTTTGAGCATAATGTGCATTAAACCAATCAAAATCTAATCTCCTAATTCCTTTATAAGTTAGTTGTGTCGCTCCATTGCACATTTGCTATTTACATGACAGACATTGAGTGGAAAAATTGAACACTTCACTAGTGAGAAGTTAAACAGATCATCTGCAGCGAGGATAAAGAACCAGTCTCACCCATCCGGCCTCTTTTCTTTGTCTTTACATTTACTCTTTATTTTACTCTTTTACTTTGGTGGAGTAAGGAAACAGTGTTGTACGCACTCCACTGAAGACATCCATTAGCCTACTTATTTAATTTTGTTTGTTAAGCCCAAAGATTTGTTTCAAAGCTATTTAAAAATTCAGTTCTAATTTCCAATAAAGGAATAAATTAACAATAATAATGAAATGTGGTCAAAAAACTGAGTTATATTTAAACACAGGTCCTGTTCTTATGCCCCATAGGCTGATGCATGCATCTTCAAAACCCGACAGGAGGACAAATCTAAACTTGTTTTTATTAAAACAAATTTAAATATGCATATAATGGACAATACTGCTAATAATAATAATAACATTACACAAATGCAAATTGTCATGAATAAACAGTTTTTTTTACATCTTTGTAGTAAATAATAATTTTTGTTACATTTTATTCATTTATTTATTTTTTCATATATAAAGATATTTGTGTATTGCTGTACATCCTGTGTGTATTAAGCATTTGAACTTGCAGAGATGCATAACTAACGTGCGCTGGACTGTAGACCAGCTTTTACATGGTCAGTGGTGTGGTCTATTTCAGTTTTTCAAAATAGCAACACACCAACAATGTGCCTTAACACACCTCCTTTATAGATCGGTACACAAAGTAGTGCAAATGGCTTTGCTTTTTAAACAATGTGGCGCAAAATGTGAAAATTTGGGTTGCGCTGGTCTGAAAATAGCAACACATCACACAAAAACTTGCACCTTACTGCACCTGATGTATAGGGCCCATAAACTTTTTGTTTACACCTATTGTGGTTTCTTTTGTTAGAACTTTGTGAACACACTTTCTGTCTGGGCATGACACAAGACAGCCACCATTGTAATGCATATTGTTGTAAGCTGGTGTGGAATTAATTACTTCTATTATCAGTCATATAATATTGTAACACAAATGCCGGGGAGAAGTTATGTGGCTTACCTGATTTTAGCGTTCAGAATTGCCTACAGAATACTGTAGATGCATCTCTTGCACATAATCTTCACCACCCAAAACAGCCTATGATCTGTCACTCTCCTTGCGTTTCTATATGGACTTTACATGTCTGTGTGAAATTGCCATAGCCCGACTCAATTCATGAGCAGCACAACAAGAATCTTCCTTGATCTCCTGGTAGCCACTACGGGCCTGTCTTGGATTGTAAATTTCTAGTATTTATAGTACATGCACAGTATTTATAATATTTACAATTAAAGCATAATTTATCTGGCTGTATATGTATTAACAGTATTGTATATATTTACTGCAAAATATACAGTAATTTTCACAAAGCAGCTTTTAAATACAGTTAACGCACTGCATAACCGTCCTACAGTAAAATACAGTTCATATTACAGTCAAATACTGTCATTTACAAAAATTGCTAACAGTCGATTTAAATATATGTATTTGTATTACATAAAATAAATACTGTTTGTTGCAAATTCTTAGATTTAGATTATACTTTAATTATTATTAATTATTTGTTTATACTATTACTACTAACTAAATAAAATAACAATGAGTTGATGCGATGTGTATTGCGGTTACTAGTATTAGTATTTTTTTGTGATGCTCCAAATAAAAAATAACAAATAATTGGTTCCGTAAAATCCTAATTTTATTATTATTGTTATTTTTTCAACTGTTGTCTTATAACTACAACATAGCAGTATGTAAATAAGCAGTAAGCCACAAAAACTGGTCTAACCATGATGAAAAGTTTCACCGTCCTCAAATTCTTTATATTTATTTATTTATTTATTTAGCTTTTTAAAGCAGATTTAATGTAGTTTATAAGCCAATCCTTAAGTTGTACAGCAAGGGAAGCTGAGTGTTCTTATAACATCTGTTTCCCCTCCTGCTGCTTTCCATAGCTAGTTTCCCTTATCAACTTTTCAAAAAATCCCACATTAAAAATACCCAGAGAATATTGCTGTGCTTCTTGACGAACATTCAAATGCAGTCACTTATATAACAACCACATGCTCTGAATCGTATACTAAAACTCTCAGTATTCCCACAGTTGACAAAGTTCATTCTAATATTGCCATTTTTAGTCACGTAATATTATATTTTGACAAAAAGAAAATATATGGGTTTTGTTTGTAAAAGTGTCTTCTACTCATTTTCAGTCTCCTCTCTCTCTCTCCCTTTCTCTCTCTCTCTTTCTCTCTGAAAATCACAGTCATTAGTGCAGGAACAGCAGTGTTACATTCAGACGCTTCTCAGCAGTGAAGACAGTAAATACAGACTATTAGTGCTGTGTTCGTGCTCTTTCTGTGCTAATAGTTGATGAAGCAGGACCAGGTGCACTGGTCAGACTCAGAACAGCTCTAAACCCTCAAGTTGCAGACTTTACCAGATGTGCAAACCTGCTTATGTTCACTAGAAGTTTGTAAAAAAAATTATCTACATTAATAGCTTCATTGTTAATATTTAATAATGTTGATCTGTCAATAAAATAAATTGATATTGATATTCATTCACTGGGATAAACCCCTTGAGATGTACCATCTCATTTTCAAGGGGGTCCCACAGTTAATCAGTCTCTCTCTCTCTCTTTCTCTGTATATATATATATATATATTTATTTATCTTTATTTTATTTTTTTATTGTGCATTATGCTATTTCAAACTACTACAATGTCAATAAAAGTCATTTTGTTAAACTGTAGTGTTGAATTTTCAACATCAAAGGTCAACAGAGCAGAGATTAAAGTCCCATAATGCAATTCGCAACCGAAAACACTTCAGACACTTGAGACAACAATAACATTATTAGCACCCTTAGGGGCCATTCACATGCGGCGTCTCTTGCGAGTGCAAGTTCATTATTTCCAATGGAGGCACGCAGCTTGCGTATGCAAATTGAAAGTGATGTGCATGTGGTTTCCAGGCACTCCCGCTTGAAAACACGTCAACTTTTCAGAAAGCAATGAGTACACCGCGAGTCATGTGACACAAACTGACAGATCAGCTTCATACTTTGTATAGAATATACTAGGGCTGCATGAGATTGAAAAAAATCTTATATTGCCATATTTTATTTTTCTGTGAAAAATATTGTAATAGGGCATCACAGTGGTGCAGTGGGTTGCACAATTGCCTCACAGCAAGAAGGTTGCTGGTTTGAGCAAAATTGTCCATAGTGTATGTGTGTGAATGCACGAGTGTATGGGTGTTCCCAGTGTTTGGTTGACAATTAAAGGGCATCCGCTGCATAAAACATATGTTGGATAAGTTGGTGGTTCATTCTGCTTTGGTGACCCCTGATTATTAAAGGGACTAAGCCGAAAAGAAAATGAATGAATGAAAAAAGATTAAACAAGCATAAAAAAGGAAATAAAATTAGAAACAATGTGTGTGTGCGTGTGTGTGTGTGTGAGCGTATATAATGCTTTAGTAGTCAGAGTAAGCATGTCATCTGGGATAAAGCTAATGCATCTCAGCTACAGCTGGTCTATTAAAACTCTCAGACATCAGGACTGATGTTTGTCTGAGCTCTGAGGAGCACATGGCGCCTGATGACGAGGACTATGACAAAAGAAAAACACAATACCTGGAGAATAAAAAAAAAAAAAACCTCTCAGACTTAGACACTCAGAGTCTTACTGCAGACAGTAATGCAGCTAAACTGCCAAAGATGGCCTATTCTGATCGTACAGCGCAGAAAAAAAGGACAGGAGTTTTCAAGTGTTTCCTCTACAGGATTCGGAAAGGCATTAGGAGATCCTCTCTAAAAGGTTGTGACTTTCAATTCTGTCTTCAGCCACTGTGTCTCACACTGTTTTTTAAGTGTCCTGCCTTGAGTGCTGTTTTTGAAGATGCCGTGTCAAGTTAAAAATACTTCAACTTATGCAACACATGACCCCCCCCCCGTGCTGTTTATCCCTTTTGCAGGTCATCGAGCACGATTATAAAAGGTGTCTAAGTCAATGACTGAAAATAAATGCATTCACTTAAATGATATGACAAATAAATCATGACAGGACATTTATGTTACATTAACATACTAAAATGACCATGTTTCAACCTCAGTTTTTTAAAGGGCACCTATGATGAATATAAGCAGTCACTTGTAAACTTGATTTGATTCAACTTTAAAAAACATACAGCAACACTGTGATTAGTTAACTTTACTAAAGTGAGTAAAATTTTTTGCCTTAAAATCATTAACTAAATGAACTGTGCATTATTATCAAAATTAAGTCAACTTAACAGTTCTAAGTTACAAAGGGTTTACTACTTTAAGTAAAGTCTAAATGTCTTTAAGACAATGCTTTACTATGCTTTTTAAGTAGACAGTAAAACATATCTGTTAATTCAAATGAGTATGTTTACATTGACACCAATTATCTGATTTTAATCTGATTAAGACAATGCTCTGATTAAGACTCTACCATGTAAACTGCAATTTTTGATTATGTTAATCCAACTAAAGTCATAATCGAACAGAATTCGAATTAAGACATGTGGAGTATGCCGATTTTAGTGGCATTATTGAAAACATCATTTATTCCAGCCAAACTAAAAGAAATATGAATTTCTCCAGAAGAAAACAGATAACAGTAAATACTTGTACAATTCCATTGCTCTGTTCAACATCAATTGGGACATATTTAGAAGAAGAATTACAAATTCATAGGAATTTCATTGGCTAATAATTTGAAACTGTATCTGTGTATGGGATTTATTAGTCCTCCTGAAATATCAGCCCTTCTGTATATTTTTTCCCTAATTTCTGTTTAATATTTCGAAACATAATAGTTTTAATACCTCATCTCTGATAACTTATTTCTTTTATCGTTGCCATAATATTTTACTAGATATTTTTCAAGATATATCTAGTAACTAGACCCTAAAGTTCGTTGACGAACTTTGATGTTGGCTTGAGAACGCCAATGTGACTGTGCAAGGACTCGAAGGCGGTTGGCAGGAAGCCCAGCAGTTGCTAAGTTGTGCTAGGTAGTTGCCAGGGCATTGCTAGACGGTTGCTAGGGTGTTCTGAGTGGTTCCTAGGCAGTTGCTTGGGTCCACTGGGTTGTTTACATGTTTGATCAAATGCTAATACTTAGCAAGCATTTCTAGTGCACTATAGCATGTAGCTAATTGTTATTAGCATAGCTAAACAATGCTAGCATGTGCAGCATACAAGAAATCCCATTTGCTAGCATGAGTCAAACATAAAAAAAGTGTATGATATCTACTGAGAAATAATTTTAAAGGGATACATGCATATATGGCTTGCCATATCAACAACAGGAGGCGGTTTGGTGTGGAGAGAATCTGTCATTCTTTCAAGGAGACATAATTACTTGTATCAGTTAAATATAGTGCTTTCTCAAGCCCACCTAATAAGACTTTCTCCAGAAGAAAAAATATTTTAGGAAATAATGTGAAAAATATCATTTGAGAAATGTGGGAGGAGGGCTAATAATTTTGACTTGAACTGTATGTGTCAACATTCTCAGCTTCTCTGTTAGCATATCGTCCTCCTTGTCATATTTCCGGAGGATATACTGTATGTCCAGTGTGCTCTTCTGACCCTGACACCAGCAGCAGCAAGACATATAGTGAAGATCTAAAAATGTCCCTTCACTATAGAGTACAATCCTTATCCTATAGGGCCTGCGCTGCTGTTGTGCTGCCAGAACTGAAAATGTGAATGTGTTTGTCAAAGTGTCTCCTCTCCCAGTGGCAAGTGTAAATGGATTTTTAATTAGCTCTTTCCACATACCATTGTTTATGTGTGTTAGGGAGCAGAGAGAATCGGCGTGTTTCTGACACGTTTGTTGTATATCTGGTTATAGCTTGTAAAGCTGTGGCTGCACAGATCTTTATGAAGACAGTCTCTCCAGGAATTAAATATCGATCCACGTGCACAACACGGTCACGTTTACCTTGTAAGTAAATAAAGGCATCACACACTGAGGGAAAATCACCTGTGGAGATGTTGCTGGTTAGTATCTGTGTGTGGTTTAGGATTAGTCTGTGCACCAGAAAAGTCTAAAAGTAAAACATAGCAAAATATACAATATGTGTGGTTCCTGTATATGCAAGAGCAAATATCACGAGTTAGGTTTTTCTATTGTTGTGATGAGGATTAATTTGCTGCCTTTTCATAAATTGATATGTATGTGTTATTTTTACATTATACACTTGATTTTTAATGATTGATTGATTTATTACAGTTACATTTATTACATTTATTAACAGTTCTGAGCTATTTGTCACTGTTTATATACATTGTTCATTAACAATATAAATGTATTTATTTGTATTATTGACAAAACAAATTACTATTTACTATTACTGCTGCTGTTTTTTAAAGTACTACTAGATACTGTAAGTATTATAATGTATTCAGGGTATCCGTGGGGTTTTGAAAAGTTAAATCTTGGGCCTTAAAAAGTCTTAAATCTACTGAAATGTGTTGTAGGTTTTAAATGTTTTTACAGGTCTTCCTGTTATTTAATTAATTAATTAATTTATTTATTTATTTTATTTTATTGACTGAAGTAATTGACAGCTATGATTTGTTCTATTCTTGGTAAGAGTTAAAAGGTTTGTAAATGGATATAAAAATATTCAAAGATTATTGTTATTCATCCATTCATCCTTTTTTCTTTTTGGCTTAGTCCCTTTATTAATCAGGGGTCACCACAGCAGAATGAACTGCCAATTACTTATCAAGCATATGTTTTTTAAACAGCAGATGCCCTTCCAGCCACAACCCATCGCTGGAAAACACCCATAGACACTCATTCACACACATACGCTATGGATAATTTAGCTTACCCAATTTCCCTATAACGCATATCTTTGGACTGTTTGGGGAAACCAGAGCACCTGGAGGAAATGCACGCTAACATGGGGAGAACATGCATACACCACACAGAAAGGCCAACTTACTCAGCTGAGGCTCGATCCAGCGGCGTTCTTTCTGAGAGGCGACAGTGCTACCCACTGCACCACCACGCCACCCAAAATTATTATTAAAAAAAAATTAAAAATTTTTGTATTATTAAATCTAAAAATTCATAATGGTCTTAAAATGTTCTAAAAAGCCTTAAATTTAACTTGGTTAAACCTGCAGAAACCCTGGTATTATAATAATATATAATTTAATAAGATTTTAAAAATGAAACTAATATTATTATAATAATAATAATGCAAAACAATAATATTGTACATTGATCAATAATAGTGCAACTACAGAACTATTATTATTATTATTATTGTTATTATTATTATTGATGTTGTTGTTTACTCTTACAACAATAATATAAATATTCATTCATGTATGTAATTTTTTTTGCTCCGTATTAAGTAACCAATAAATAATAAAATAGTGTGAATAAAAAGGTACCATGTTTATTTCTATATGTGTATATATAGATCCAGAAAATAAATACAATGTTTTTGTTACCGTTTCGCAGTATTGAGAGAATACAATTACTAAAGAGGATTGTGTGGTTATTTAATTGTCAAAAGAACACCTTACTTGGTGATATAAATTTGTAATTTGTGACATTCAGGTGTCATTCACCTTTTTTAAACAAGAAAGGAATAATCCATCTGGAGTCGCAGAATCGTGTATGTATGTAATGAAGTGTGACTGTTAGCTCAGTGTTGATTGGCTGCGTTCTCCTCCAGCTCAGCCAATCGATTTCTGACTTCTGTGTCGACTCAGGCCCCTCTGTTGACTAAGTCCCCACAATTACTGTTCATCAGGAACAGGCGGCGTATCGATCGGCTGGGCACACTCACCCACACATACACACACACACTCACAGGCACACACACGCCGTTCTTTCGAGTGTTCATTTGTTCAGTTTGAAATAAATAAGAGAGAGAAAACTTCCAGAAGTCTGTTGCCGGTTTGGACATGCCCATGCGGATGGAGGAGGGGGAGAATAAAGGTGTTATCATGTAAGATAAAAATACAGCCCTCTTCAAGCGCGCGACCACAAGGGATGGTCAGAATTGAACAGCACCGGAGGTGTGAAATGGAGTTTGCTTCTGTTCGCACAGATCCGTGTGTCCGTGAGTGTGTGACAGCGGATGAAAGTAAATAGGCAGGGGAGGAAGGGCTCCGGGGACTGTCGCCAATTGTCACTGTGATTTGTGGATGTATTAATTCCAGCGTCTGCGTGTTGCCCAGGGATTCTTGTAAGAAATCGCTGGTCTAAGAATAGGCTGGGATATGGAGAACAAGGATGATCAGACCTTGTGTTTGAAGCCGGTGGGCAAAGGAAGCGGGCATTCAGTTGAGATGGGCTTGAAGCTGCATCCTGTCACTCATTATATGTGACTTAAAGAGGACATATATTGCCCCTTTTCATCAGGGATGTTCGTAAAATAAATGTCTGGTATACACTAAATGTGTCAGAAGCACAAAGTGTTACACACATCACTTATTGTAGCTTGTTAAATGTGCCCTAATTTGAGAGTAAGAAAAAAACTATGTTTTTGGACATGTTCTTTTAAATGCAAATGAGCTGCTTCATACCAGAAGAGGGCGAAGCCTTATCCAGACTCTACAGAAGCAACAAAACAGGTAAATCTCACTCAACCAAAATGACATTACATGTGCAAAACAGAGTCCGAAAATTATGAAGAGGGAAAGGTTACACCTTCTAGACTGAACCAGGCCATTGACTAGCATGTTCTGATGTGCTGGTCTTTACTAGTAAACATTACACTATTAGAGCAACTCTATTACAGAGCAATATAGTGCAATATCTTTACAATGATACAAACTCTGTTACCTGATTATACAATGCAAAAGAAATGTGCATTTAAGAGGTAAACTGACGGTGAGCAGTTTCAGCATATGAAGTGCTATTATTGATGCATCATTCTGAATCTCATTATTAGTGGTTAGAGAATGCACAGATCCGCACTTCCACTTTCTACTGTGAACAGTAGATCATCTGGGCAACTTTGAAATACTAATTTCAACATATGATTTGGCACATACTAACAAAGTCTCTTTAAGGCAAGTCATTGCACTCTTTGAAACGCCTCTCGGGCAGTATGCTCGAGCATTCTGTCTGAATGGGAAAACCTCAAATTGTCCAAAATTGCTTGCCAAGCTTATGATTACATTACATATTTGGAATCACCAATAAAATTAAACAACAGCTGTCTCAAATGTTTCGTTTCAAAACGTTCAAATCAAACTAAATCTGCCTATTTTCAGGTTGCCTGAGCTAATGCGCATGTGCACACGAAAGGAAAGAAATCACAACACCTACCTCATTTCTGGCTGTTCTACACATTATCACACTTTGGAAAATTTTTCGTCTGATCGCGCTGGTCTTCTTAAGTAATCCACAATTTGGTCTTGATGGCGAATCTCCTCCAGAAATGACAGCGACTTTTTGTTTACTAGTTTGTGAGCGTTCGTGTAGTTGCTGTCATGTGATGTGTGTTTTACAGGACGAACTGTACCTCGCGTTCATTTCATACAGATTACAAAACTAAAAATCTTTCAAGATTTATGTGGATATATTTCTTATGTCTGTGAAGCAAATATTTGCAGAGATTTTAGTGCGTTTGTTGACCACACAAAACTGTTGCAAAAGCACACATCTGGTCCAAGCATCTCCCCTGGGGAAGTGTCAGTCTATAGCAATCGCTGATTAGCTCCAGTACTAGTTGGTGGGGCTTTATTTGCCATATTGACCGTTACACTTTTCGCCATTCAAAACTATACGAGTGACATGTCTTGTGTATTCTATAGTCTTTGATACTAAATAATAGTATGTGAATTGTGACACTGCAAACTCTGGTAGTTGCTAGAACGGATATGTTTGCAGCTGGAAGTTAACAAGAATTATTTATATTATTTATTAAATTTCCTATTCATTGTATTTTATTATCGTCTACCCCCACCCCAACCCTAAACCCAACCATCACAGTAACCTAAAAACAGTAGTTATAACAAGTATTATTTATGTTATCTATTAAATTACTCAATAAATTGTATTTTTTAATGCCTACCCCCACTCCAACCCTAAACCCAACCGTCACAGTACTGTAAAAATATAAATTATTGTTATACAGTGTCATTAAAAAATGCTGCTATATTAATGTGCGTATTGCACTTCCGGCCCGCCGCATATCCGTTCTAGCCTTTAGCGCAAACTCTTGCCTTGTTTACTGTTAGTTGCTAGGGTACCAGTAATCAGACCCTCGAACAAATTGATGGAGACATTTACATTTACTCATTTAGAAGACGCTTAAATCCAAAGCAACTTACAAGAGGATAAAAAACTACTTCAGATCATCAGATATAGCAGTATTTTAATGCTTTGAGAAGTCTTAGTTACTAAATATACAAGTCTATTTTTTTCCTCTATGCATATGGAAACACAATTAATTAGCATTTGTGTTTTTTTTTTATTTTATTTTTTTGCAAGCATTGATTGGCTTCAAGTTAACATAGAAACCCAACTACTAGAAATTTCAAGCTGCTGATGTGAGTAAATAGAAATATTCTACTGCTGCAGCGGCATTGTGGGTGGAAACATTGAGAGGGCCGGGTCGCGGGGGCAGCTGTCTTAGGAAAGAACCCCAGACTTCCCTCTCCCCAGACACTTCCTCCAGCTCCTCCGGGGGGATCCCGAGGCGTTCCCTGGCCAGCCGAGAGACATCCAGCGTGTCCTGGGTCTTCCCCGAGGCCTCCCCCCGGTGGGACATGCCTGGAACACCTCCCTAGGAAGACGTCCAGGAGGCATGCGAAACAGATGCCCAAGCCACCTCAGCTGACTTCTCTCGATGTGGAGGAGCAGCGGCTCTACTCCGAGCCCCTCCCGGGTGACAGAGCTCTTCACCCTATCCCTAAGGGTGCGCCCTGCCACCCTGCGAAGGAAACTCATTTCGTCCGCTTGTATCCGAGATCTTGTTCTTTCGCTCATGACCCAGAGCTCATAACCATAGGTGAGAGTAGGAACGTAGATTGACTGGTAAATCGAGAGCTTTGCCTTTCGGCTCTTTTTTACCACAACAGACCGGTACATCGACCGCATTACTGCTGCCGCTGCACCAATCCGCCTGTCAATCTCACGTTCCATCCTTCCCTCATTCGTGAACAAAACCCCAAGATACTTGAACTCCTCCACCTGGGGTAAGGACTTTCCTCCAACCTGGAGATGGCAGGCCACCTTTTTCCGGTGGAGCACCATAGCCTCGAACTTGGAGGTGCGGATTCTCATCCCAGCCGCGTCACACTCGGCAGCAAACCGCCCCAGTGCATGCTGAAGGTCCATGTTCGATTAAGCCAACAGAACATCATCTGCGAATAACAGAGATAAAATCCTGTGGTCCCGGAACGGAACCCCCTCCAGCCCAAGGCTGCGCCTTGATATTCTGTCCATAAAAGTTATGAACAGAATTGGTGACATGGGGCAGCCCTGCCGGAGTCCAACATGCACTGGAAACAAGTCTGACTTATTGCCGGCAATGCGAACCAGACTCCTACTTTGTTCATACAGGGACGAGACGGAATTGAGATTAAGGGGCGTTAAAATGTATAGAGTCTGCTACAAATCGTTACTGAAATTTTTAATAAGTTAATTTCCTGTTGACATTTGAGTGCTTTTGAATGCGTACTTAAACACTTCTGGTTAGTGATTGTGTTCACATGCTCAACAGAAATGACTGTGATTGGCTGTGAAGGTCATCGGTTCACCATTCAGTCAGTTGGGTTAATAATGTGCTCAACAGGTCTCAGATGTTAACAGGAAATGGATGATTTTAAAATTTCCGTACTGAACTGGCTAATTTTGACAACCCTAATGTAGTGAGAGCTCTTTCATGTGTCACTGAGCAGTGCAGTTTTCTACTGAGGAAGGCTTACCAAAACAAAGTTACTGGGTTGTCCTTTTTCACATTTTCTGGGTTAGTAGATGCACTGGGGACCCGATTATAGCACTTAAACAGTAAAAAAAAGTCTGGTTTTCATGATATGTCCTCTCTTTCTTGCTGGAGTGTCTGTCTCCTCCTCTCTCTGACCTCTGCCTCATTATTCAGTGGACTGTCGGCCTCATTTGTTGTCTCTGGAGTAGATGTGAGTGCTGTCAGCTGCTGTCCTCTTGTCTTATTGTGCCCGCAGGTGACTGATAGGCCTCGTTTTTCTCACTCTCTTTTGATGGGCATGTCTAGTCTCTCTGTGTTCATGATGCTCATCTCCTCCTCCTACTCCCGCTGCGTTCAGCTCCGTTCCTTATGAATGACTGATTTGAAGGACGTGATTAGAGATTTGGCATTTTTATGTGAAAGAGATGTCTTACAGGCTCTGACTCACAAGGAATGATTCTGATAAAAGTCCATACTGTACATTGTGTTGTTGCTCAGTTAACATATCCAAACATAGTTAAAAAGGAGCAGTATGTACTTCACTGAATGTTTGAAATCTATCTGTCTTTCTGTCTGTCTGTCTGTCTGTCTGTCTGTCTGTCTGTCTGTCTGTCT